>WNWK01003356.1:47500-80000 GCA_009830355.1 Cherax destructor | reverse complement strand
AACCTCGGGGTTAAAATTCCAACAAAACCTTATCTGATCTTATATTAACACGGACGGAGGATCGAGCCTCCACAGCTCCTTGAACTGGAAGAGTCTTCAAATCAGTTAAGCCGCCGGAGTCTTAGTAACCCAAGAGGGTTAATAACCCAGGACAAGCCAAGTGTGTTTTTTTTTCCCCCCCTTGCTTCTCTGCTCCTCGTCCCCAGGATGCCACCCACAACAGTAGATTAGCAACCGTCTACCTATTTACTGCTGGGTGAACAGGAGCAGCAGGTGTGAGTCGTGCCCAGGATCAACCCTGGATTCTTCGGTTGTGAGCCGAAGGCGGTACCACAGAGTTACGGGAGTGTGCAGTGTGACGGGTTAATTAAAACATTATAATATATAGTGATATAATAAGTTATATATAAACTGAATATTATAGGAATAAAGAGAGAGTGAGAGAGAGAGAGAGAGAGAGAGAGAGAGAGAGAGAGAGAGAGAGAGAGAGAGAGAGAGAGGGATTGAGGGGGGAAAGGCTGCTAGGTAGGGACATCCCACTCTCTCCCTCCCGGCTATGTTTGTCCATACGACCCTGACTACCACACACACACACACACACGTTCAAGACTCTGTACACCGTGTACGTCAAGTCTATACTGGAGTATGCAGCACCAGTTTGGAACCCACACCTGGTCAAGCACGTCAAGAAATTAGAGAAAGTGCAAAGGTTTGCAGCAAAGCTAGTTCCAGAGCTAAGGGTAATGTCCTACGAAGAAACGTTAAGGGAAATCGGCCTGACGACACTGGAGGACAGGAGGGTTAGGGGAGACATGATAACGACATACAAAATACTGCGTGGAATAGACAAGGTGGACAGAGACAGGATGTTCCAGAGATGGGACACAGAAACAAGGGGTCACAATTGGAAGTTGAAGACTCAGATGAGTCAAAGGAATGTTAGGAAGTATTTCTTCAGCCATAGAGTTGTCAGGAAGTGGAATAGTCTGGCAAGTGATGTAGTGGCGGCAGGAACCATACATAGTTTTAAGACGAGGTATGATAAAGTTCATGGAGCAGGGAGAAAGAGAACCCAGTAGCGATCAGTGAAGAGGCGGGGCCAGGAGCTGAGTATCGACCCCTGCAACCACTAATAGGTGAGTACAAATAGGTGAGTACGCACACACACACAGTGATGTAGTGGAGGCAGGATGCACACATAGCTTCAAGAAGAGATACGATAAAGCTCATGGAACAGGGAGAGAGAGAGAGTGGATCTAGTAGCGACCAGCGACGAGACGAAGCCAGGAGCTGTGGATCGACCCCTGCAACCACAATTAGATGAGTACAAATAGGTGAGTACACACACACACACACACACACCTTAGTAAACAAACATTCCAAACACTTCACAAACGTCACGTCAGGACCTGGCTGTGTCATCGTAACAGCCTTCCTGTAAAAGTGGGAAGGTGAGTCACAGCTCTTGTTCTCTGCAGCACTCCCGAGACCACACTACAAGGCTCATTTCAGACTCTCATGAAGACACTCTCACAACAGCCAGTCAGACCATTCCACAGTCATTAAGACTGTGGGGTGACCTGATTGGTAGACTGGTGGCCCTGATCAGTAGCTCTGAACACTCTCTCTCAGACAGTCACAACAATGCATGACATTTTCTCACCTCATATAAAGAAATATATATATATATATATATATATATATATATATATATATATATATATATATATATATATATATATATATATATATATATAATAATATATATATATATATATATATACATACATACATACATACGTACATACATACATACATAAAAACTAAATTCCTACACGAAGACTTCGAAAATTTTGATGATGATGGTATATAACCTAGGTATATGTAATGTCTTTTAATGTAATTGTGAAAAAGTGGGGAAAAAAACTATCACAGCAAAGATAATTAGAATTGTGATGATGGTCCACTACTGGCAAGACAGCTGTTGAACGAACAATAGAGACTGTGCTTCTTTCTCTTCTCAGAAGAGAGGAGAACGACTGCCCAGGTCATCATTATTATCATGGAAATTCCTCGAGAAAGATTTAACCAGCAATTTCTATGTACAGGTGATGAAAAAGTCAGTGAACTGCTTAAAAGCCTTAATACCTGGAGTATAAATAACAAAAAAGGCACAATACCGTGACTGGAACTATACACACCGTCGTAAGCTCCTCTCCAGAAGTATACCTGGAGGGGTACACCTGGAGGGTGTTCCGGGGGTCAACACCCCCTCGGCCCGATGCATGACCAGGCTTCGGGGTGGACCAGGACGGGAATATGTCGTAACTTAACCAAGAGATCACCGAGGCAGAACAAAAGCTTAAGTTGTCGTACCAGACAGAAGAAGAAGAACAAAGTGAACAAGAAGCCATCCAGGATAAACAAATACAAATAATTTATTTATTTTCTGCAGTAAACAAGTGATGTAGTTTACATATAACATTGTTAGGCACAAAAGAAGCCACTAACATACGGTGCATTACGGAAAGGAACCCAAAATATTTCTACACATGTGTAAAATCCAATTTCAGAACTACACGAACCACCCACCTTCAAGAGGGAGCTGGACACATACCTAACGTACGAACCACAACGCGGATCAGTCGGGCCATCGTTCGTACGTTGGACTACTTGTGGCCAGCAGTAACAGCCTGGCCACAAAGTGAATGAAGAGAACATATGAAGATCCTGTGAGTAATAATGTCAGCTGACTTTTCTTTCAAAAGGCATAATAAGGTAAAGATCACGACAGCCAGGAAAATGATGGGGTGGATAGTGAGAACTTTCAATATAAGGGGAATAGGCCAGTGGTGACTCTTGAAATTGTTTGCGCTCTCTCGCTTATAGTATTATTTAGTGTTGACGGCCTCGTTCAAGGCAAAGGAGACAGAAATGAAACAGAGACGATTTGCGGCTAATACAGAACCAGTAAAGCATTTAAATTATTGGGAATGCCTCAGAATCCTAAATATGTACTCACTGGAGTGGAAGAGAGAGTTGTACGTCACAATAAATATACCTGGAAAATACTTGAGGGTCTGGTCCCAAATCTGCACACGGCCATAACAACATACTGAAACGGAAGATGCAAAATAAACCCAGTGAGGAGCAGGCGTGCAGTGAGAACAATAAGGGAACACTGTATCAACATCCGTGGCCCCAGACTATTCAACATCTTACCAGAAGATATCAGAAACACTGCTGGAACAAGTGTAGAAGCCTTCAAGAGGAAACTGGACAAGTATCTTCACCAGGTGCCAGATCAAACAGGCTGTGATGGATATGTGGACCACCTGGAACAACAGCCTGGCTGACCAGGCAAACGTGGCCCAGGGCAGGGCTCGGTCGCAGGAAAACTCTCGAAAACCACTAAAGGTATATCAACGGTATATAGGGGAAGTGAGCTCTCAAGCGGGATCCCTCAAGGATAAGCACTGAGACCTTCATAGCTTCTCACTAGCAATGATCACCGAAGTAACTGTCACTTGAAGCTCCAGCAATAAGTCGCAGTTAGCTCCGGTGCATTACCGCGCACGGAGCGCAGCTGGGTGTAAACAAACAAGGAAGGAAGTCATTAATAAACAAGGAGGAAGAAGACACAGACGAACAAGATGATGCAGTCATTAACGAACAAGGAATTAGAGGTAGACAGAGAAGTAGCAATCACTACCAAACAAGGAAACAAGGGAAGGCAAACAAGAGGCAGCCATTAACACTCAAGGAACAAGTTGCAGACAAACAGACTCAAAAGAAACAAGGAAGAAGTCATGGCAAACAATAATTACCACTACAAACAATGTAACGAGAGGTAAATAAGCTGAGCCATACACCAACAAACAAGGTCGCAAACAATGACACAAGCAAACAACTTGAATCAAACAAGACGTGGAACTTTTTGCAAACAAAACTCTCTCCATCAACCTTATTATTATTATTATTATTATTATTTTTGCTATTATTATAATTATTTGTTTTATTATTATTATTATTATTATTATTATTATTATTATTATTATAGCTTATATTATTATTGCGTTTACGAAGAAGCGCTAAACCCGTACGGTTATTATTAAAGAGCATTGGAGCCAGGTTCGGACGCGAGCGGTACTCCAGCCCAGACTCTGTAACCGCTTGTGCCCGAGTGGTAACACAACCGAGCACAGCAGAAGCCTTTCTCGTGGCTGCTGGTGGTAGTTGTGGTGGTAGTTGTGGTGGTGGTTGTTGTGGTGGTTGTTGTGGTGATGGTGGTAGTGGTGGTGGTAGCGGTGGTGGTAGTGATGATGGTGATGATAGTGGTGGTTATGGTAGTGGTGGTGGTGGTGGTTATGGTAGTGGTGGTGGTGGTGGTTATGGTAGTGGTGGTGGTGGTGGTTATGGTAGTGGTGGTGGTTATGGTAGTGGTGGTGGTGGTTATGGTAGTGGTGGTGGTGGTGGTTATGGTAGTGGTGGTGGTGGTGGTTATGGTAGTGGTGGTGGTGGTGGTTATGGTAGTGGTGGTGGTGGTGGTTATGGTAGTGGTGGTGGTAGTGGTGGTGGTGGTTGTTGTGGTGGTAGTGGTGGTTGTTGTGGTGATGGTGGTAGTGGTGGTGGTAGCGGTGGTGGTAGTGATGATGGTGATGATAGTGGTGGTTATGGTAGTGGTGGTGGTTATGGTAGTGGTGGTGGTGGTGGTTATGGTAGTGGTGGTGGTGGTTATGGTAGTGGTGGTGGTGGTTATGGTAGTGGTGGTGGTGGTGGTTATGGTAGTGGTGGTGGTAGTGGTGGTGGTAGTTGTGGTGGTTGTTGTGGTGATGGTGGTAGTGGTGGTGGTAGCGGTGGTGGTAGTGGTGGTAGTAGTGATGGTGGTGGTTATGATAGTGGTGGTGGTGGTTATGATAGTGGTGGTGGTGGTTATGGTAGTGGTGGTGGTTATGGTAGTGGTGGTGGTAGTGGTGGTGGTGGTGGTAGTGGTAGTGGTGGTGGTAGTGGTGGTGGTAGTGGTGGTGGTAGTGGTGGTAGTAGTGGTGGTAGTGGTGGTGGTGGTGGTAGTTGTGATGGTGGTGGTAGTGGTGGTGGTAGTGGTGGTGGTAGTGGTGGTTGTAGTGGTGGTGGTGGTGATGGTAGTGGTGGTAGTTGTAATGGTGGTGGTGGTGGTAGTGGTGGTAGCAGAGGCTGCGGCGGCATCTCCTTCCCTGCGGCAGCTGCGGTAGTTACCACACACACACGGGCCGCAGTCTCCCGCACCCTCTCCTATCGCCGCAATCTGTGCAGAGGGTCGAGCAGCAGCAGCGACAGCGGCGGAAGCGGCGGCAGCAACAGCAGCGGCGGCGGCAGCGGCGGAAGAGGCGGCAGCAGGAGCATGAACAGCAGGAGCAGGAGCAGGAGCAGGAGCAGGAGCAGAAGCAGGAGCAGGAGCAGAAGCAGGAGCAGAAGCAGGAGGAGCACAGCAGGAGCAGGAGGAACACAGCAGGAGCAGGAGCAGAAGCAGGAGCAGAAGCAGGAGGAGCACAGCAGGAGCAGGAGGAACACAGCAGGAGCAGGAGGAACACAGCAGGAGCAGGAGCAGCAGCAGGAGCAGGAGGAGCAGCAGCAGCAGCAACAGCAGAAGTGTGCAACACTCTCCATGAAGTCAAAACTTCTCTTTGTTAGGTAGTGTTAGGATTGTTTGGACTCTTGTAGTTCCCCTTCTTTACTCGTGTTATCGTCTCTAGGGCCCGGTGGAGCCGGTGGGCCCTAGAGACGAGCAGCAAGCAGTACAGAGTTCAGAAGGTGGGTGCTTGGCCCTTCAAACTTACCTGAGAAGCGTCACTAGGAGACAGGCAGACATTTTTTGGAAAAGTCGGAGTGGATTATCAAATATAAGAATAATTTTTGCAGGAATTAGAGGAATTATCAGTGGGATTCATTTGTTATGCTAGAGCGGTGACCATCCCCAGAGAGGAATGAATAGCAGCCTAACTTAGCAGCAGATGGATACCAATACTTTTAGAGTGCTGAGAAAGGCACTGCAGTGCCAGGTGGTGTTAGTGGTGACTGCATTACTAGGTGGTGCCAACAGTGCCAGGTGGTGCCAACAGTGCCAGGTGGTGCCATACACCAGTGTTAAACACAGTTAACTAACAATCAGTGAAGAATAAATTATACACAGTGTAACAAGTGTTGGTTTAACATACATTGGCACCATTAGAACGTGTGTACAATTGTATAGAACTATGCACAACGTGAATACAATTATAGAGAGTATGAAAACTCTCTCTCTCTCTCTCTCTCTCTCTCTCTCTCTCTCTCTCTCTCTCTCTCTCTCTCCTCTCTCCCTCCCTACTGCTACCACTATCAACCACACATAGAAAGATGTGGTGTTAGCCAGCCAGAGGCAGGAGAGAGTCTGACAGTCTGGGTTCTTAGATCTTAGGTAACCTCACTCATACCCTCAACCCTCCATCAGACAACCCCAGCACCTAGTTACAACTAGGTACCAGAATGGTGCACACATCCTGGTCACCAGTAACTAACCGTGCACCAGGCTGGCCAAGGTGACACGCAGGAAAGTGGTGTTGTATTTGCCAGATGAATGTCCCTTAACGAAGAGGTGAATTAACTGCAAGAAACACTCACCAAATATACTCAGGGCAGCAGGGAACGGAAACTGATACCAACTTAGACCAGCAGGGCTACAAGGGATGGCAGGTCAGTGTAACTAGGGGTGAGACACAGACGAACAGGGGTAAGAATAAACTAACTTTGGAGGAGGGGAGACGAGGGAAGAGGAGGGGAGAGGAGGGAAGAAGGCTGGAGAGGAGGGAAAGGGGGAAAGGTGGCAGTAGATAAAGCCTCTGAAACTTTAGCTGACACAGAACCGGTCCTTCTTTCAGTGTATATGTTGGACTTATAAACGAAATTGTATGTATTTGGAAAAGTGTTTGAATTTGTTTCTTCGAGGCTGGAGTTTACGACTCACTCACCATGGGTTCCGGCTTCACCTGTACCGCGGGTTCTTCACAGAGACGTTCTGAAATCTGGGGGGAAAAAATTAGGTGCAGAAATTATATTTGCGACATTCTTGCAGTACCACATTATTACTGATATACAATACAGACCAGTTGATGAAAAAGACATGTGTGCAACACCTCAGTATCTTTATTTCGGCAACAAAGGTCTGAGCTTTGCTCAGACCTTTGCAACAACAATTGTCCTCAAAGATTTGTTAAGTTATACCATGAATTAAGGAAAGATCCTGAACTTCACCTTACGAAACAAAGCAAATGCGATAGTAATTATGGACAAGGTAGATTATAGGTGGAAAAATAAACATGTTATTAGAAGACTTACGTGCCCCTTAAAGGCCATGAATCCTTAACTTGCTTCACTACAAGGATCTTTATGAAGCGGACAGTACATCTTTTATTTATAAAATAAATCACGAGACGTAATTGTGACTAATGTGGTACTTGCACTTTAAAACTTGCCCACATGAATACCAGACACATTCTGTTTTGGCAGCCTTGAAGTTGAAGGCTGCTTGAATGAGCCTTTGTGTTTCTGACAAGGGAAAGTCTTGAAGAATCAGTCTGCTTCTTCTTCTTCGCTTCATGAAGCGGTTTTTGTTTTTGCTTCATACAAGATGCTTAAAGTCATGGGAGAGTCAGACAGCAAAGGAACATGGAAGTCCACTTCGAGGTTGTGTGCTGAGAAGAATTATTAATGTCTAGCTAGATTGAAGACTATCCTCTATTATCTTGGTGTATGTATCTACGTGTAAAACAAATTATAAGTCACAGAGAGTACATGAATAAATCACAACTACACCGAGGACGTCTGTTACGAACACAGGTAGCAAATTCAAAGCCTGTTGAATGTGACTGTAAACAAAGTCAGCAGTCACAGAGCTGCCAGACAATCAAAGGTAACAAACACGGTAAAATAGTTTTTCTTCACCCGTATATTCCTTCACCACGATATGTACAATTATGTAACATAAAAATCTTTATTGAGGAAACGTTTCTCCACACAGTGGCTTCATTCTTCAACTTGTCGGTTTTGAAAGCTATTTATCACATCTGTCAGACACTGCAACATCATGGGATCTTGATACAAGGAATTCTTCAATATTTGTCCAACCTTTGGACGAAGACCTACTTACACTAGTGGATGGTTCCACTGTGATCCCTCCTCCTCCTGCTTCCACTCACCTGACTACAGTATATAAGCCACTTCTCCGGCCCTATGCTGTACTTTCTTCAAGATTCATGGACTGATCACATCGATTCCAGGCTGAGGGACTGATTACCTCAAACTTCTCCTCTCCTTACACCGTTCTTCTTTGTACTGGACTGATGAAGCCACTGTGTGGCGACATGTTCCCTCGATAAAAATTCCCATATGTTTCATAAGTGCCTCATTCTTCAAGTGTCTCATTTATCACAGATATGTACAGTATTTACAGAGTTAAATCATCAGTATAACAATAAGACTGAGATCAAAGAGGCACTCATAACAGCAGGTTACACTTCAGAAAACAAGAGAGTATGAGTTGAAGAGACCAGCTTCAGTGAGTGTCTGACCCGCGGCCCACTGGCTGACCTACATTTTTGGGGCCCTGAAGCTTAAACTGTTATGAGGGCCCTTTCGCAACCCCTTGTCATACAGTAGACCCAATATGGACTGAAGTGGCTTCTGGTGCCCCTTCGGGATTAGGGGCACAGAAGCTTAAGCTTCAATAGTTTCATAGTAGATCCGCCCCTGACCCAGCCAGATGGTCAACCAGGACGTCACCTCGGCCAGTTGATTGAAAATGACAGTTAATGTAGCAGTGGGGCCCCAGATCTGCTATATTCTGAACTGCCAGTTGACTGGTGGAGAGGGCATGCCAGAGCGTGTGTGATGAACATCGAATAAATTGTAACGTGTTCGGCGCCCATCACACCGTTTCTTTTTACAGATTCACGTCTGAGATTTTTCCAGCATCTTCATTTGCTTTCGGTAATGCGAGATTGTTACCCATTGTCCACGGACGCGGGAGGGCAGGAGGTCATCTTAAGAGGTCAGGTCCCAGTTAACGTGACCTCCATCTTGGAGAGGTCAATGCTCGCGCGGGACATTAGGTCATGGAAGACACTGGAATGTCAAGTGTCTCCAGGAAGCCTTGCTTGTCCACCTCTCCCTCCTTCCTTCCCCTCCTTCCTGGCCTCTGTTGCTACCTCACCCACCTGGGTGTATATTTAGATCTTGTTGCACAAGCAAGGTGGGCATGGTGGGTGGTGCAGGTGGGTCTGTGTTTGGCAGGTGATGCATACATTACTCTGAGAGACCTGGGTTCAATGCCATGTTCTCATATCAACGCTAGGCCTATATTCATCCCGGAGGCCTAGGAACACCACCACTTAGCTTCTACACATCCAGGGGCTTGTCTCAGTGTTGACACACACATAAATCAAACCAATGGTCTGACCCACTCTTCAGAGCGGGCCTTTCCCATCTCTCTCTCTCTCTCTCTCTCTCTCTCTCTCTCTCTCTCTCTCTCTCTCTCTCTCTCTCTCTCTCTCTCTCTCTCTCTCTCTCTCTCTCTCTCTCACTCTTTACACAGGGTTTTACAAGGTTAGGGTAAAGATTCCTAACTTTATTTACAAGCTAAGAGCTGTTACCTATATCAGCTCATTTGAAAGTCTTTTAATTGTTATTAAACACACAGATATGGGACAGGATAAAGTTGGAGCCGTCTGTGGGCCAACGATTGCATTTGTTCGACCTATTTTATTTCGTTAATATCATTATGCTGTACGAACGTGTTCTCTCTCTCTCTCTCTCTCTCTCTCTCTTACACAGGGTTTTTCAGGGTTTTATAGATTAATAAGCCAAGATTTGCCGTCTTAAAACCAGTGCGAGACATCGTTTATTGTTGATGCATGTCAGTGACCCAGGTCTGCTGTTCAACTTTTCTTGTCCATCTCCCGTCCCGTATCCACTGACTTGTTGACGATTCTAAACTGGTGGTTTGGAGGGAGGCCTCGGCCCCCTCTAGCAGAATCCCAGGTGGCACTGTGTACTCAAATATTTGTAGTTGGAGAGGGGTCGATTCACAGCTCCTGGCCCCCCTCCTCTCTCGTTGCTACTAGGTCCGCTCTCTCCCTGCTCCATGAGCTTTATCGTGCGTGTGTGTGAAACTCTACAGGAATTTCCACGCCCATTTCTAATAGGTGTAGGAAGGTCCGTGGAATTTCTTAATAATAATAATAATAATAATAATAATAATAATAATAATAATAATAATAATAATAATAATAATAATAATTATAATAATAATAATAATAATTGCGTTGTTGCTGTTGATAAAAATTATCATTTAAATAAGAATGAGGAAAATAGGCCAAAAAGAATGTGGATCAGGTGAGCGAGTGAAGAGGCTGTGTCAGCCATCAGGTGAGCGAGTGAAGAGGCTGTTCCAGCCATCAGGTGAGCGAGTGAAGAGGCTGTGTCAGCCATCAGGTGAGCGAGTGAAGAGGCTGTGTCAACCATCAGGTGAGCGAGTGAAGAGGCTGTGTCAGCCATCAGGTGAGCGAGTGAAGAGGCTGTGTCAGCCATCAGGTGAGCGAGTGAAGAGGCTGTGTCAGCCATCAGGTGAGCGAGTGAAGAGGCTGTGTCAGCCATCAGGTGAGCGAGTGAAGAGGCTGTGTCAGCCATCAGGTGAGCGAGTGAAGAGGCTGTGTCAGCCATCAGGTGAGCGAGTGAAGAGGCTGTGTCAGCCATCAGGTGAGCGAGTGAAGAGGCTGTGTCAGCCATCAGGTGAGCGAGTGAAGAGGCTGTGTCAGCCATCAGGTGAGCGAGTGAAGAGGCTGTGTCAGCCATCAGGTGAGCGAGTGAAGAGGCTGTGTCAGCCATCAGATGATCGCTGCTCCTGATGGACTGTATCTGATTAAAGCTTTATCATGATATGGTTTCTATGGCAAGCTTTATAAAGTCGTGTTTCACTCTGTGTGGAGCTTTATCAAGTCATGTTTTTGTGTAGAGCTTTGTTAAGTCCATGAGTTGACAAAGCTCTACCCAGAGCGAGACACTGGGCCAAGATGAGCTTGTCCGGGGCCATTTCTTCAACACAGATGAATTACCTGTTACCTGTAGTGACTTCCAGGGGTCAGCGCCCCCGCGGCCCCCTCCCAGTCCAGCCCTCCTGGTTGTTGGCTTGATCGATCAGGCTGTTTGTGCCCGTGGATGCTGCATGTGACTCGACCCCTGCAACCACAACAAGGTGAGTACACACACACACACACACACATACACACACACACACACACACACACACACACACACACATGCTTATTATTACTACCAACACTCCATGTAAATTTTACAACATGGGAGGGGGAGGGGGGAGAGGGGTGAATGGGGGAAATAAATACTGAACCCCCCATCTCCCTCCATGATTATTTAACACCCCCATCCTACTCTCCCTCTATCCCATTCCTTACCCATTAACACTCAGGATCCCTCCTTCCTTCCCACAGGGTATTATACATTGTGTGGTGTACGTCTCTCAGTGTATATACATATATATATATATATATATATATATATATATATATATATATATATATATATATATATATATATATATATATATATTTAATTTAGGTATACCTGGATAGGGTTTCGGGGCACGCCGCGCTCGGTCTAAGACCAGGCCTCGTGGTGGATCAGGGTCTGATCAACCAGCTGTTACTGCTGGCCGCACGCAACTGACGTACGAACCACAGTCCGGATGGTCAGCTGCCTGTCCAGTGCTTAAAGTCAGTACCTGACCATCCGGGCTGTGGTTCGTACGTCAGTTTGCGTGCGGCCAGCAGTAACAGCCTGGTAGATCAGATCCTGATCCACCAGGCCTGATCTCAGACCGAGCCGCGGGGTCGTTGACCCCCGAAACCTTCTCCAGGTATACCTAAATTAGGGATTACCTATATCAACAAACTAACCTAACCTTATCACACTAACCTAACCTTACCAAACTAACCTAACCTTACCAAACTAGCCTAACCGTCGGTCATGTGTCCGCCGGTCAAGTGTCCGTGGGTCAAGTGTCCGTGGGTCAAGTGTCCGTGGGACAAGTGTCCGTGTTCAAGTGTCCGTGGGTCAAGTGTCCGTGGATCAAGTGTCCGTGGGTCAAGTGTCCGTGGGTCAAGTGTCCGTCGGTCAAGTGTCCGTCGGTCAAGTGTCCGTCGGTCAAGTGTCCGTGGGTCAAGTGTCCGTGGGTCAAGTGTCCGTGGGTCAAGTGTCCGTGGGTCAAGTGTCCGTGGGTCAAGTGTCCGTTTGTCAAGTGTCCGTGGGTCAAGTGTCCGTGGGTCAAGTGTCCGTGGGTCAAGTGTCCGTGGGTCAAGTGTCCGTGGGTCAAGTGTCCGTGGGTCAAGTGTCCGTGGGTCAAGTGTCAGTCGGTCAAGTGTCCGTGGGTCAAGTGTCAGTCGGTCAAGTGTCCGTGGGTCAAGTGTCCGTGGGTCAAGTGTCCGTGGGTCAAGTGTCCGTGGGTCAAGTGTCCGTGGGTCAAGTGTCAGTGGGTCAAGTGTCCGTGGGTCAAGTGTCCGTGGGTCAAGTGTCCGTGGGTCAAGTGTCCGTGGGTCAAGTGTCCGTGGGTCAAGTGTCCGTTTGTCAAGTGTCCGTGGGTCAAGTGTCCGTGGGTCAAG
Source organism: Cherax destructor (assembly GCA_009830355.1). Taxonomy (NCBI): domain Eukaryota; kingdom Metazoa; phylum Arthropoda; class Malacostraca; order Decapoda; family Parastacidae; genus Cherax; species Cherax destructor. The sequence goes on along the minus strand of WNWK01003356.1, from coordinate 67,314 downwards.
TGTCCGTGGGTCAAGTGTCCGTCGGTCAAGTGTCCGTGGGTCAAGTGTCCGTCGGTCAAGTGTCCGTGGGTCAAGTGTCAGTCGGTCAAGTGTCCGTGGGTCAAGTGTCAGTCGGTCAAGTGTCCGTGGGTCAAGTGTCCGTGGGTCACGTGACCGTGGGTCAAGTGTCCGTGGGTCAAGTGTCCGTCGGTCAAGTGTCCGTCGGTCAAGTGTCAGTCGGTCAAGTGTCCGTGGGTCAAGTGTCAGTCGGTCAAGTGTCCGTGGGTCAAGTGTCCGTGGGTCAAGTGTCCGTGGGTCAAGTGTCAGTGGGTCAAGTGTCCGTGGGTCACGTGACCGGCCAGGGTGCGTGGCGTAGCAGTGCTGCCACCTGGACGACGTTGCTTGCTGTCGCACCTCATCATTGACTGTCTTTGTGTATTTTAAGTATCCAGTGATTTCAGTATTTCTTAATTAATGTGTTCCTTAGTTTAATATGGAAAGTTCACTTACCCCGCTTGTATGTTCATTGATGCTGGGTGCCACTTTAAGTGGTAACTGAGTGTCAAGTGACTTTCTACTTTAGGTAGTTCATCCTGGTACATGAAGTGGTCCATCCTGGAAGATGAAGTGGTCCATCCTGGTACATGATGTGGTTCATCCTGGAAGATGAAGTGGTCCATTCTGGAACATGATGTAGTTCATCCTGGAAGATGAAGTGATCCATCCTGGTACATGATGTGGTTCATCCTGGAAGATGAAGTGGTCCATCCTGGTACATGATGTGGTTCATCCTGGAAGATGAAGTGATCCATCCTGGTACATGATGTAGTTCATCCTGGAAGATGAAGTGGTCCATCCTGGTACATGATGTAGTTCATCCTGGAAGATGAAGTGGTCCATCCTGGTACATGATGTGGTTCATCCTGGAAGATGAAGTGGTCCATCCTGGTACATGATGTAGTTCATCCTGGAAGATGAAGTGATCCATCCTGGTACATGATGTGGTTCATCCTGGAAGATGAAGTGGTCCATCCTGGTACATGATGTAGTTCATCCTGGAAGATGAAGTGGTCCATCCTGGAACATGATGTAGTTCATCCTGGAAGATGAAGTGATCCATCCTGGTACATGATGTGGTTCATCCTGGAAGATGAAGTGATCCATCCTGGTACATGATGTGGTTCATCCTGGAAGATGAAGTGGTCCATCCTGGTACATGATGTAGTTCATCCTGTAAGATGAAGTGGTCCATCCTGTTATAAATTAGACACATATGCAACACTTGGGTATCTTTATTGAGGAAACGTTTCGCCACACAGTGGCTTCATCAGTCCAATACAAAGTAGAAAGGGTGTAAGGAGAGGAGGAGTTTGAGGTTATCAGTCCCTCGGCATCGACTCGAGGCCGAGGGACTGATAACCTCAAACTCCTCCTCTCCTTACACCCTTTCTACTTTGTATTGGACTGATGAAGCCACTGTGTGGCGAAACGTTTCCTCAATAAAGATACCCAAGTGTTGCATATGTGTCTAATTTATAACTTGTCGGTTCTCTGAACCATTCATCTACATCCTGGTCCATCCTGGAAGATGATGTAGTCCATCTTAGAAGATGATGAAGTTCATCCTGGTACATGATGTAGTTCATCCTGGGGAAAGAAACCTGGTGAAGCTACCTGTTCGTCGTTCGTCCTGGAACATGACACATGTCATCCTGGAAAATGATGTAGCTCGTCCTGGGGAAAGAAAGCTCCTGTTAGAGCCACCCTCTCTCCATCACTCTCCTAGCATGAATGAAGGCATAAAGTGGCTAGATTTATGACGTGATTCATTCATGATTCTGGGAGTGGTGGCCACCCAGGTGGACACACATACACACACACACACACACACACACACACACGATAAAGCTCTTGGAGCAGGGAGAGAGTGGCCCTAGCAGCGACCAGCGAAAAGGCGGGGCCAGGAACTGTGAATCGACCCCCTGCAACCACAAACAAGTACAAATAGGTAAGTACACACACACACACACACACACACCACAACTAGGTGAGTACACACATAGTTCCTTGATAATGTGAGAAGTCACGACGTTGATGGTGACCTCGCTCAGTGGTGGTGTTGACCTCACTTATTCCATGGGTGGAGCTGAAGGTGGGTTGGGCAGGTGTTTTCGTTTGTGGATTTGGTTTTGGGTTTGAGGGGGACCTGCTTAGTGTGGGTCTTCTGCAGTGTTACTTCTTTCTGTGTTCTTATATAAGAGTGAGAGGGGTTGGATTTGTGTCGGACTTGCATATTGGTGGGTTGTTGTTGTTGTTGTTGTTGTTGTCGGGGCTTGTAGCTTGGGTGGCGCAGGGGATGGTTGGTGGATTACTCTTGAAATGGGCCTGCCAAGTATGGGCCAGTAGGCCTATTGCAGTGTTCCTCTTTTCTTATGTTCTTACACACACACACACACACACAGACACGCAAACTACATCCTGTACTCTCTGTCTGTGAGTCTGTCTGTCCGTCCTGTCTTCTTCACGGCTGAGGGACTGACCCCCTCATATTCACCCGTCATTGCTTCTGCTCTCTCTAAGACAGACTTTTGCATTATAAAGTTAGGTTAGGTAAGCTTAGGTTAGTTTAGGTTAGGTTAGATTAGGCTAGGATAGACTAGGTTAGGCTAGGTTAGGCTAGTGTAGGCTAGGCTAGGCTAGTGTAGGCTAGGATAGGCTAGGGTAGGCTAGGCTAGGGTAGGCTAGGGTAGGCTAGGCTAGAATGGACAAGCGTGATTAAGATTAATTTCTAAGTAAATATAAGTGAGGTAAGATAGTAGACAGCAAGAGCATATCTAAACAGGTTTGAGAAAAGTTTAAGAAATATAAAGAACATGGAAGATAAGAACAGGGGAGAACAAGGAAGAACAGTAAAGAACAGGGAAGAAAAGGAAGAACAGGGAATAAAAAGGAAGAAAAGGGAAGAACAGGGAAGACGAGAGGAGAACAAAGAAGAACAGGGTTTTCTTAAAAGAATATTTCAAGATTTTTTTATCCTGTGAGATAGTCTCTCATTTTTCCATTGTTAATAAAGTTAGTCTGTGTGGAGGGACACACTCATCTCTGCCCCTTTCCCCTGTGGTTAGCTGCTCACGGCTGTCTGCCGAGACCTCGGGGAATTTATAGTTGAAACTTTCAGCGTGGATAACACTGCAGGCAGGTTAAGAGACGGAGGATTTCACCAGCCTTGCTGTGAGTGTGTCTCCCAGCGTGGCTGTGGTGATGTGTGTCTCTAAGAGTGTGTGAGAGTGCGTTGCTGAGAATAACTGACCGGGGATAACTGACTGGGAATAACTGGCTGGTTCAACTCACTTCTCTGTCTGGTTTTCTCTTTGATTTCCTTCGTGTCTGTCTAATTATAACTGTTCTGCACTTGTTTACCAGCTTTCTCGAAGTTAAAGTGCGTGGCAGGTGAAGGCTTGGAGAACATCTCTGTTTCTGGCTCTCACCTTCCGGACCCACGAGATGCTGGAGTCAGAGATACACTTGATCTCTCCTCTTGTAAAAATGGATATGTAAATACTGTCTCTTTGAATGAGACATCTTTGAATATAGTGAAGTGTGTAATCTTCCAGACATCAGGGAGTGTAGGCACCAAGGTGTGAGTCTGGAGTATAGGTACCAAGGTGTGAGTCTGGAGTATAGGTACCAAGGTGTGAGTCTGGAGTATAGGTACCAAGGTGTGAGTCGGAGTATAGGTACCAATGTGTGAGTCTGGAGTATAGGTACCCAGGTGTGAGTCTGGAGTATAGGTACCAAGGTGTGAGTCTGGAGTATAGGTACCAGAGTGTGAGTCTAGATGAAGCCATTAAAGGGGTGGAGGGGTAAGCCAGCGGAATTCCTCAGTCAGATGACCAAAAGCTCCAGCTGCGGGTCACTATATGACTAAGACCCTCGTCTTGTTTCCTGACGAACCAAACCTACCCTAACCTAACTTAACGTAACGTAGCGTAACGTAACGTAACGTATGTGAGGGAAAGGAGGGTAATAAGTGGGGTTATGGTTGTTCAGACACCCAGGAACCATTAGCGTGTTACCGCCCGTACTACCATCTAGCGGGCTGAGGCTAAACTCCAGTTCCTGGGGTCTGATTTGCTTTAATTTCTACTCCTGGTAATATTAACTTTACCTGGTTAATATTACCAGGTAAGCTGATCTACCAGGAGTATTTATGTTCATGGTTTCTGATTTTCCTGATTACCAGTAATGACACTGAAGTTGAATACGACCCTTTGTCTTACCTAACTCTTATGTAACCAGTGTTATTTTCTTCATTGTGAGCTGTGGTGGTGGCCTGGTCAACCAGGGTAGACGCTTGTTAATGTGAGCAAGATCTCTGTTTACTGGATATAGTGGCACATTACGACTCCTCTCTTCTCAAATCTTAATAGTGGTGCTACAGGTGACAGGATTTTCCAGAACATAGGACGAACACCGCCATCCAGGACAACCTACAACATTTCTTCAAAGCATCAGAAGATCATCCTGGGAATTATATACTCGTGCTCTAACGTCTTACTAGAACCACAACGGCCAGTTTTTATTTTTATTTAATTTTAATTAAAAGCCTTAGAAAATTATCATTATTATTCCTAGAGTCATTCATTTATTTTTCAATTCTTTTTGTTCAGGCGGAAGGCGTTCCCCTGACACGTAACGTAACCTAACGTAACCTCAGCTCACCTCATCACTTCACAATAAACATTAACATCACGAAATTATCATCTCTCGTCGATGTTTTTGAGCTACGGGTTAAAGACCGGGGGGGAGGGGTCAGAAAGAGGTTTGAAGGCCGCGGTCAGAATGTGCCTCAACATGGCAGCTTGCGCTCACGTAGTTTCCCCAGGCTTTGTGTACTGCCTGAATTTATTCGGTGAACATGTATGGTAACAAACAAGAGATTTATGACTTGAATTAATGTAAGTGAAAAAAAATTACACACACACACACACACAGTTAAAAATACATATCAGATCGGAGTTAGAGCAGACCAGTGTTTCCTTTTTGTGTGTGATTCTAGGAGGTGTTGGAGTGAGGTAACATCCAGGATGGGGTTCAGGAAAGCCGATTACATGGAATGGAGTTCTGGTGGTGGGAAGTACAGTGGCTGTAACGTTAAGTGTGAGTGGCAGGAATGTTGTTCTTCCACCGAACAGTAGAATTCTGACATCTCTGTTTTTCTGGTAAGACAACATTAGTCAGTGATCACTGGTAAATGTGCTTCCCTTCACTGACTCACTATCTTGGGAAAAAGCCAGTGTATATATATATATATATATATATATATATATATATATATATATATATATATATATTATATATATATATATATATATATATATATATATATATATATATATATATATACAGGTTGACCGACAGTCACTGTGTATCAGTGTCAACATGTGAGGCAGTGTCAGGTGTCAGCACGTCAGGTAGAGCCACAAAACTATCTCACTTTCACTCGTATTAGTAATACAGAGCACATAAGAATCACTGTATGCTGGAGGAATACAAAGCCATGTGACTATGCTAGAAACTCAATCAGTGTAGCTAGAAATAGAGCAGTGTGTCTAGAAACTCTAACAAAGTTAGAAACTGTAAAGGTTTAGCTACATGCTCTAACAGTATCAATAATAATTCTAACACATCACGCACTATGGGACAAATTACATGTAAGAGCTAAGTGCCATGCTACATAGCTTATCAATTTATCATTTAGCTGAAATACAGATATATATATATGCATCGTCAGATATATTTGTCTCAGCGTACATACACCGAGAGTCCCACTTTCATCCATATTTTAGGGATTGAAGTAACTCTTGCCTAGTGGCTCCTTAATCACCCTTAGCCAGCCATTAACCAGCTGAATCACCAGTTTTGTCATATACAGTATTTTCCGGTATATAACACGCACGACAGAAGTACCATACCGGTAAATCAGTATATTAGTTTACGCTAAAGCGTAACCCAGATACTACCCTTAGCCCTGACCTTGAGCATATAAAGCGGAGGCTGATTTTTCAAGACCTTTTTTTGGGGGGGGGGGGAAAGACGCGCCTTATATGCCGGTAAATGCGGTAAGAGAGGGGCAACGTAGAGAGGGAGTTATCACATTACAGAAGGGGAACTCTTGTCAAAAACACGAGGACAACCTACATACGGGGGTCTAACCAGTGTATTTACACTGTACAGCATCCCGATATCTTGCTTGGTGATATAGGAATAATTCCAGTTTACGTGGGACGTAGTTTACTAGTCTACGCTGTAACATTGCGAGCTGCAAGTTTACGACTGCGTCTGATAAGTAAGACATGTGTGCGACAGTTAGGTACCTTTATTCCGATACGTTTCGTCTACACAGTATTCTTCTTCAGTCGAGTACAGAGGAGGCAGCAGGAGCACTAGAGATGTAAAGACGATGTCATCAGTCCATCACCCTTGAAGACGTAGTTTTGAGGTGGTCAGTCCCTCAGCCTGGAGAAGTTATGTGTAACATTATCATAGTCACGATTGTGCCTGGCCAAAGACTCCTAAAATTTCCGCAAAACAGCTGAATGTAAGCTACTGCTAAGAATGTAGAGTCGAATGCTTGAGTATCCAGGTGACTGTGGCTCCAGGAAGATGCGTTCACTGTAGGCCACGAGACAGTGTACCCTCACGTCTCACGAAATCGTAATAACACTGATTTCAAACCCCATCCGTTCCGTGGGCTTTATTTGTTTACACTCCTTTGGTGATAATAACAATGCGTGTGCTTCAGGAGAACGACTGAGAGCTCAAAAGAGGAGGAATTGAAGACCATACCCAGAGCACTCAGAACAGACAACGTCCCATTAACCCTATAGTTCTACAGGTCTGGTCCTGGAAGGGTTCTTGGTGTAAAATGAAAATATCTAGAAAGATCAAAGACTTATACTAGCGGCTTGTTAGTTAATTAGGCTTTAAGGTTCTCGACTACACGAGGGTCGTTAAAACTGAATTTTGCCTGTTGACCACCAGTCGAGAATAAATTAATACTTAAAATATGGATGAAAGTAAACTTTGAATGTATGTAGTGTATACACTGAGACATATACTTCTCGGTCAGCTGGTTGATGGGGGTTTAATAGCGTATCTACTACACGAGGGTCATTAAGGCTGCAAGTCACCTGTTCACCACCACTCAAGAATATAAACTTGTAGGAAATAAACTCAGTGAATATACACTTACTGCTAGTTCTACTACTAGTACTACTACTAGTACTGCTGTTACTACTAGTACTACTACTACTGCTGCTACTAGTACTGCTGCTACTAGTACTACTGCTGCTGCTACCACTGCTAGTACTACTACTACTACTACTAATAATCATAACAGTATTATTAATAAAAAATAAGAAGTAGAAGAGGAGGAAGAAGAGAGTAAAGAAGACCCTGGCAAAGCTGCAGTCTTTGTGGTGTTGCCGTCAACCAAGTAATTTATTGGTTGATAAATCACATGAAGTGCTGAGAGCTTGAAGTGTGAGGCTGACGTATCTATTGTGAAGACGTCATGTGTGTACCACACGCAACCTCACATAAAACACTCAATGATGAGCAGAAAAACTGCAAAACATATACAAACACTCGCGTGTGTGTTGCTTTTTTCCTTTCTATGTGTTTTTCAAATGGTGTTTCCCTTAATTCTTTTTTTTATGCTGATTCAGTATCCATTATCTTAGTGTATGGCAGTCTGTGCCAGTCTGTGCAGTGCCTCTACACGACACAGCAAGATATGTGTATCTCTCAGTGTATCTTTCAGTGTATTTCTCAGTGTATATGTACTGGCAGTGTACTCTACTCTCTCTTTTAGGGATGGGCGTATTCTTGACTGGCGGTGAACAAGTGATATGCAGCCCTAATGACCCTTTGACTAGTCGATAGTCTTTAAACCCCAGTTAACCAACCATTCTCAAAATAGTAATCTTCCTCGTAGCTCAGCGTCTAAACATCTGATGTATGATATCAATGTGCTTCTGGCAAGACAGTGATTGAATGAATGACGATGAATGCGTTTCCTCTCTTTTTTGAGTCACGCTACCTCGGTGGGAGACGGCCGGCGTGCTAAAAAAAAAAATTCGAAGTCACCTGATATGTGAAAGTGAAAAACAGATATTAATAAAGAAAATTTCAATTAGGTGAGGGACAGGAAAGGCAAACGTTAGAAGAGATAATGTCAGGATGGAAGGGTTGATGGGGAGTGGACAGAGGAAGATGGAAAGAGGAGGAGGAGAAGGTATACGAGAGGAGGAGAGGGAGAGGCTAAGGGAGAGTGGGAGGGGCATTAAGGAGGTGGGGAAAGGAGAGGAAGGAGAGAGTCAAGGCCTGGTGTCAAGGCCAGAATGTCCTTGTAGTGAGATGATGATGATGATGAGGAAGTCCCGGAGTTGTGTAGGAAGTCTCTGAAATACGTAGGATGTCCTTGAAATACGTAGGATGTCCCTGAACTGTGTAGGATGTCCCTGAACTGTGTAGGATGTCCCTGAACTGTGTAGGATGTCCCTGAACTGTGTAGGATGTCCCTGAACTGTGTAAGATGTCCCTGAACTGTGTAGGATGTCCCTGAACTGTGTAGGATGTCCCTGAACTGTGTAAGATGTCCCTGAACTGTGTAGGATGTCCCTGAACTGTGTAGGATGTCCCTGAACTGTGTAGAATGTCCCTGAACTGTGTAGAATGTCCCTGAACTGTGTAGGATGTCCCTGAACTGTGTAGGGTGTCCCTGAACTGTGTAGGATGTCCCTGAAATGTTTGGGATGTCCTTGAAATACGTAGAACGTTCCTAAAATGTCCATTGAACGTCCCTAAAATGTTTAGGATATCCCTGAATTCAATAAGATGAAACTTCTTTTAAAAATGTACCTGGTCTGCAGCCCTTAGTCTGTTTTAGTTAATCCTGTAGTCCCTTTCCTCTTGTCACTGATACTAGCGAGGCTTGCTCTTATTTCCTGCCCCTCTTGCCCTCTCCAAGACATGGGTAAAGTACTTTGCTTGTCTACGACAAGCTCATCAGATAGCCCGCTTCCAGGCTTATCTTTTCTTCTTCCAGCCTTCACAAACACCATCTTGGTGACCCTCAAAGCTGTCATGGCACTATTATAAACAACCCGCACGATTAAAAACAACCCACTACGTGACTTGACCTGACCTTAGCAGTCTCATCTCCCACATTCGTGACCTCACTCTGCCTTTCGCCATAACAGCGTGTGCAATATTCTGACCTCCATTAGCAGGATGCAAAGCAAATCACCTTCCTGATGGTCAACGTTTGTGTTTACCGCAACGTAACTGTTTATATAACTCGATGACCGCGGCCGCCATCTTTATTTGAGGGACTTCCGTGAGCTCCTCGAGTCTCAGCTTCAGATTTTTTTCCCATGCGCATCTGCCTCCTGTGTCAGCCCAGTGGCTGACACAGGAGGCAGGTTACAAGCGGACTGAAGACAGGTTACAAGCGGACTGAAGACAGGTTACAAGCGGACTGAAGACAGGTTACAAGCGGACTGAAGACAGGTTACAAGCGGACTGAAGACAGGTTACAAGCGGACTGAAGACAGGTTACAAGCGGACTGCTTGAATACGTCGTCTGATCTGAGCCATGGTTGTCTTTACTACACAGGACACCCCAACAAGACGAGGTGAAGAACCATCTGGCACAGTCTCGCTGAGGGAAAACGAGAGCGACTCAGACCTTCCCTCTGAGTCTCCTGCAACTGATACGGAAATCTTCCATTGGGAGATAGAGACAATGGTAGTAAAGAATCCTTTTAATTCAACGTTTCGCTCAAGGTTGGGCTTTATCAAATGTACAGGAATGAACACATACAAGGTAAAGCTCCTTATTTTAAAAGGAGTCTCTGCTACCAGTGTCTTTATTTCCACTTGTTAGTTGTTGTTACTGTCTACCTTCCTCTAGCGTAATGTTAAAACCAGGGAAATTATCACATCCTTTAAATACAGCCCCAGCACATCCCTCACCTGCAAAAGCTCCTCAAATCAGACTCCATTTAACTGTCTCGCTGCTGTGAGGCAGCTGATGGTGTGTACCTGGCTTGCTGGAGGTGCGAAATCTTCCCTCTACCAACAACAGGAATTTCTACAAGCTTATTGACGAATAAATGAAGTTTAAAACTGAGCCAACTCTCAGTGGGAAGCTGCAACACAAGGTAAACTGGCATCAGGGAGAGAGGGTTCTAAATCCTGGTGATCCTTCGTTAAGGATTGACAGAGATGCTCAGTGATAATCCGCATGCAGATGGAAAGTCATGAGAGGATCCCAGAAGAGGATCCAAATATACAGATTAATGAATCTTCTGAGTTTCTGTCACCATGCGGGTTATTACTGAACACTGACAAGTGTTCATTACATTTTAGTTATCCACTAACAGGGATGGAAGACACAAATACATCTCTGAATTGCTGGGATGAGACCATCGCTATAACAACTCAAGAAAAGGCTGCCAAGACGCAAGGTTCAACTTTAGATAGTCGATCTCTATGGCTAGCTGCAAGATCTGCGTTTGAGTTATTGAAGGAAACAGTAAGAAAGGAAGCGGCCAGTCCACGTAAATCGTAGAACACAGGAGAGGTAAGGACAAGGTGCCTACGTGGCGTGGTGACCAGTTGGCAGTCAAGGATAATTGCCACGGATTTCAATCACCAGTAAAATTTTTGAGACAATAACATGAAAATAAATGACTGCAATTTTTGCCTGTCATTCGCTACTGTATGACTCAATATGAATTTAAAAATACTTTGCAGCTGATTCTTGTTACATCTCTTGACTCTGTAGCACCGGTTACTAGTTGAATCACTGACCAGTTGTGCAATTCCTTTGAACGACCATGGCACCATAGTTTCATGACAGAGCTAAAAGCACTAGGCATCCATGGCACCATTTTACACCATTTTACTGTCCCCATGGTCGATTACGTCGAGTATATCTCAGTGAAGCAGCTGGGCAGTTTAGCACACTGGAGTGCCCTTGGTCGTTGGTCACTTCACCCATCTGCGTCATCTCAGACATGACTCCCTGGTCTACCACAGTAGCCTCACTTTTATTTACACACGAGATGTTAACTTGAAGTTATGTTCTCTGGAACAAGCGATGGGGAGGCTAAACATCTTACAGTTGCTGGTGTTCTCTCAAGAAGATGACGCCATTACTAATGCTGGCGCCAGACTTAGTGCAAGTGAGTTAAGCACTCAGTGATGAGGTTGTAATCCTGAGAGTGAAATTTGACTCTACGATGACCAACAAGAACCACGAGGTGGCTCTTGCATGCAAGACAGCCAGCGAGGAGACGCACAGTGTTAAGACGCACCTCGTGCGCTGTCCACACCTCTGACCACTCTTCGAGTATGCACCACCCTCTTGGATTGTCAGCCTACAATGCCACGTTGAACTTGGCATGAATATATTAGATACATGTGCAACACTTGGGTATCTTTATTGAGTTTCGCCACACAGTGGCTTCACCAGTCCAATACAAAGAAGAATGGTGAAACTCAGAAGGAGTTTGAGGTAATCAGTGCCTCAGCCTGGAGTAGATGTAATCAGTCCATCAATCTTGATAAGAATATAGAACATGCACGAAGAAGTGACTTATATACTGTAGACATGTGAGGTGAAGCAGTCGTAGGCAGTGTCACATTGGCTGAGGGACTGATTACCTCAATCTCTTCTTTGTATTGGACTGATGAAGCCACCGTGTGGCGAAACGTTTCCACAATAAAGATGCCCAGGTGTTACACACGTGTCTAATTTATCAACTTGTCGGATAGTCCCCAGTAACCGGTCGTAGCATAATTATATGTGAACCCTCGACGTCTTGGAGGGAAGGATGGTCTTCAACCATCCTCTACACACTACTGTTCTCCGTCTGAGTTCATCCCTCTTGTTCTTCGTGACTCACGAAATCGTAATGACATGATTGCAGACAACCCACGATACCGGTGGGTAAGCCACAGGGCCAGCTGGCCCAGATGTTCAACAACTGGGCCAGCTGGCCTAATGGTTTACGCACTGGCCTGGAGGTTTACAATTCACTTGCCGCGAGTTCAATCCCCTCCCGTACCGTGGTTTCTCTTGTTCTTCGTATGGTTGACGATCTCTTGACCTCATCTTTCATACGTTGATGGAAGGTGGGCAGGTGAACGAACACCAAATTCTGAGGGACTGACCACCTCAAATCTACATCACTACCTCTTTTGTCACCTCTATATTTCGACTGAAGGAGCCTGCTGAGCGGGCGAGACGTCTAGTCAATAAAGATACCAGAGCGTTTCACTCTTCCCACTTCTAGTGTGGAGAGTCTTCTTTCTTCTTTATTACTGGCCAAGACAGTGAAACACTTCCCATCTTTATTTTCTTTATTATTCCACTGTAATTCAGAGGAAGTCTTAGTATTCCATATTTTATTTTAGTAAGCTAGTGTGAGACGCTGAAGGCTCGAATCTCCGACCTCAAAACGAGCTCTCTCATAACAGGCTTTTCACTCTCTACATGTTTTAAACACCTGGTAATGGTTAATGGGGTTTTAAGCCTATCTACTACGCAAGGGTCATTAAGGGCTGCATATCACCTGTTCACCACCAGTCAAGAATTATTTAATACCTTAAGCAGGGATTAAACAACCAGTGTATATATCCACTGAGAGACATATACACTTGTCAGTGTATATAACCACGTCATCTATCGTTAATGCCGTTGTCAAGTCATTTGGTAACGATGCTTAGCAGTGAGTTTGGTTTAGGACGTGAAAAGTTTTCCAATAGTACACTGCTTGTCACTTTCCAATCTCAGTTTGTTGATTCGCAGTGATGTATAGCCTTTAATATCTCTTCTTTCATAAATAAAAAAATACACATCTGCAACCATGTGTATAGTGTATTGCATTTCCTTCACTGAATCTGCAGTCATGTGTGTGTGTGTGTGTGTGTGTTAAGTAACTACTAGCCTTAATAGTAGAATAAATCTTTAACGACTGGTGTCCAGATGAATTATGACTCGGACACCTTAAAGATTATTCATTAATATTTTTGTACAGAGGCGCGACCTCCAGACGTTGTACACAGTGGAACTATCGTGATTATCACACACACATATATATATATATATATATATATATATATATATATATATATATATATAATAATAATATATAAATAATTTTTGTGTGTGTGTGTGTGTGAGACCTGCCTGCTGGGTAGGTGAGTCGCTGGCATGTGACTGATGTCCGGTACAAAGGTGTAAATCACCTGTTGTTTACCTCTAACATGAGTGTATTCAGACACGCATGTACGTGAGTGCTGGGACACCATTGTTTTGATGCGTCTCGTTGATGATCCGTGACCACCTGTGACCACCTCTGACCATGGACCACCAGCACCTGTGTTGTACCATGCTTCCTTATGTCTCTCGTATGTGTCCGCCTGACGTCCAGAGACTTCACTTTCCTCTCACCACACAAATGATTTATTGAAATCCAGGAACTACTTTTACAGTGGGAAGACGACAGGAACTACTTCTTCAGTGGAAGGACGACAGGAACTACTTCTTCAGTGGAAGGACGACAGGAACTACTTCTTTAGTGGGAGGACGACAGGAACTACTTCTTCAGTGGAAGGACGACAGGAACTACTTCTTCAGTGGAAGGACGACAGGAACTACTTCTTTAGTGGGAGGACGACAGGAACTACTTCTTCAGTGGGAGGACGACAGGAACTACTTCTTCAGTGGAAGGACGACAGGAACTACTTCTTCAGTGGGAGGACGACAGGAACTACTTCTTCAGTGGAAGGACGACAGGAACTACTTCTTCAGTGGGAGGACGACAGGAACTACTTTTTTCAGTGGGAGGACGACAGGAACTACTTTTTTCAGTGGGAGGACGACAAGAACTACTTTTTCAGTGGGAAGACGACAGGAACTACTTCTTCAGTGGAAGGACGACGGGAACTACTTTTCCAGTGGGAAGACGACAGGAACTACTTCTTCATTGGAAGGACGACAGGAACTACTTCTTCAGTGGGAGGACGACAGGAACTACTTTTCCAGTGGGAAGACGACAGGAACTACTTCTTCAGTGGAAGGACGGCAGGAACTACTTCTTCAGTGGAAGGACGACAGGAACTACTTCTTCAGTGGGAGAACGACAGGAACTACTTTTCCAGTGGGAAGACGACAGGAACTACTTCTTCAGTGGGAGGACGACCGTAACTAATTTTCCATTGGGAAGACGACAGGAACTACTTCTTCAGTGGAAGGACGACATGAACTACTTCTTCAGTGGGAGGACGACAGGAACTACTTCAGTGAGAGGACGATAGGAAATGCTTCTTCAGTGGGAGGACGCTTTCTTCAGTGGGAGAATGGAACCAGAAGACACAATGGAGGTGAACACAGTACCTGAAATTGTTAGCAGTTCCTGCAGAACTCTCGGAGTCAGTTTTCCCAGTAGAGTGAGAGGGTAAAGAGGCGGGCCAGGAGCTCTAGCACGACCAACACACAATTCGGAAACTACACAAGACAGGGAAAAAAATAATACATTGTATATAATAACAACAATAACAGAAACAACGCCAGCAATAACATCAGTGGCAACAAGAACAGGACAACGTAAGGGGTTACAAAGACAGTGTATAACAAGGACAACAGCAACAGTTACAGCAACAGCAGCTACAGCTACAGCAACAACAGCTACAGCTACAGCAACAACAGCTACAGCTACAGCAACAACAGCTACAGAGGTATTAGGAAAAAAAGAGGGAGTACAACACTGATGACAACCATTCAAAAACAAAAACAAAAATACACCTGATTTTCTTCCCTCCCTTTCCTCTCACATCCACAACAACATAAAAACTAGACTTGTTATCCTCTTCATCTCGTCTTCCCCTCCCACACATCCACCCTCCTGACACCTCCTCCAGTCGGCGCTGGAGTCAACATCACCGCGCATGTTGCGCAATGTGTGAGAGAAAGTCTCACTAGCCACGGCACCTCACCACTGTACCGTACTTGTTGTTTACTATCAGGAGGATGGCGGGTGTACGATAATCACCTTATAACTACGGTAACCCGCCTTTCACAATACACAGCTTTGCTTTCAAGCCAACAATGGCGAAATTCGGCAAGAATTTTTCTCAGATTTTCGCATCTTACACCGCTAGCGTAGCTACTCTCCGTGATGAGCCAGACGGTTTAGCATTTCGAGTTAGATATCTAGTAAATACGAGTGTTTATAGCAGCTAATTCAGCTTTCGTCTTGTATTCAACGTACGTCACAGGGAAGCACTTTCCTGCCTGTCATCTGAGGCAGCCTGGAGCACGGTTAGTCACTGGTGGCCAGGCACTGCTGGAACCGCCTGGTAGTGCTGGTATCACCTGGTACTTCTGGCATCATCCTGGCACTTCAGGCTCTAGGACACTACCTGCTTTCGTGATGACTAAGACACCTGTTGTACGGGAGTTTCAAGACAGTATGTCAGAGATGCACGTCTCCTCAAGAACAAGAACAAGAAGAAGAGGAAGGAGGAGGTATTATATACATGGCTTTCATACAGTGTTGAGGGACGCAGGTGTTGTGGAAGAGTGAGGGAGGTAGAGTAACCGAATGAGGGACGTTTCGAGCTTGCTAAAGCTCTACCTAGAAAGAAACGTCGTGTATAATGAAGCATGCAACAGATGAACGAGGAAGAAGAGGGATCATCATGCACCGCAGCAAATCAGCCCATCAAATTAGGTAATGAAACCACTGAATTTCTTGGGCGCAGTGAGAGCTCTGGAAGCTGACGACAAGTTTACATCGAGTGCTGAACAAATCACTATAGGTGGGACAACTGGAAAGCTGTCAGTGTGACATCCTGTGCGACAGACAGGCTGAACTGGCAGGTGACAGGCGGAAATGGCAAGTAAATAGGCCGAACTGACCTACAAACACAATGTCCATGGTACCGGAGGAGATAGTTAGGATGACAGTGTTGCAGTGTGCTAGAGAAAACAGTCAGGATACCACTGTTGAAGCAACTGCAGAGACTATCAGGGGTGACACAGTGGACCATTCTCAAGGCTTGTTGAAAGTCTTGCCCTGTCAGCCTACTGTGGGACCACGAATGTAAATAAATGGTTCATAGAGCCGACAAGTTGATAAATTAGACACATGTGCAAACGTTTCGCCACACAGTGACTTCATCAGTCCGATACAAGAAGAATGGTGAAGATCAGAAGACACTGCAGGGCGAAACGTTTCCACAATAAACATACCTAAGTGTGGTGCAATTAAGAGAGTGAAACTTATAGCGACGTTTCGGTGGTCATACGTGTCAGTCTCCAGAGTGCTGGTTATTTCTGCGTTGTTGCAGCCACGGTCGACAAGAAGCTCTCTCACACGGTTCTCCTTTCGATATTTATATATGGACTGGAGGAACGGGGCGTAAGGGTAGGGGATAAAATGCTCCAGTGGATCGAGGCTTACCTGGAGGATCCCAAAAGTGATCTAAGGATCTTTAGAGATACTCAAGGATACCTAAAAGGATTTTACATGAATCCTGAAGATTGTCAAAGATCCCTCCCCCCAAATCCTAAAGAATCTCTGCCAGTCAGTCTCTCTCTCTCTCTCACTCTCTCTTTCTCTCATCCCTCCTCATACCTTATCATCCCTTTCCCACCATATCCTCTCTTCTACTTTCATTAACCCATCCCATAAACCCCAACTTTCACCCCAGCGCCCCGACACCTACAGATCATCTCTCCCCCACAACATCACCCCACCCCACCACAAACCCCATCACACACGCCCCACCAAACACCCCACCACACACTTCAACCCACACACCCCACCACACACCCCAACACACACACATACCCCACCCCCAATACATGCCCCTATACAATGCCCGGGATATTTCTGCCGACCACAGGACAAACTTACGATACAGTAATGGTGTGTTTCTTCTATAGATTGTATCTTAGTATTCTCACGTCGCAGTTTACGAGAGAGAGAGAGAGAGAGAGAGAGAGAGAGAGAGAGAGAGAGAGAGAGAGAGACTATGTACATGGGTGCACATAAGAACAGATAACAATAGGACCTGGAAATCCACTCCGAGCCTCTCTGCTTAGAAGAGCTATCGTGTTTTATCTAAATGTTTGAGGCCGGGATAGTAAACCGGAAGACTCTCTCCCTATCCTCCCTCTCCCTCAGGCAACTGCCGCCATGAAAACAGAAAAAAAACATATACCACAATAAAAAAAATGGCATGGAATTTAGAGAAGAAATGGAAGTGGATGGGAAACGTGGCCTTCAACTGCCTTTGCTATGACTAACGCAGCCAACTACTACTACTACTACTACTACTACTACTACTACTACTACTACTACTGCTGCTGCTGAAGGTTCTGGGGCAGTTGCTGAACAGACATGAATAAGTTGATTACAGTTTGCCCCAGAGTACTATCTAGTTGAACCCTATTACGCCCAGAGTGCTCGTCCAGCTGGTTCTTAAGCGACTGTATTGTCTTCACGCTCACAGCTTCAGCTGGTAGTTTGTTTCATTCTACTATGATCCTGCATGAAAAAAAGTTCGTATACTTTTGTGTTGCATCTTCTGGATCAAAGTTTCATTTCACTGTTTCGAGTTATGGATTCGTTCGCAATTTTCAAATAGTTTTGGGTGTTTGTGTGTGAGTCATTCAGTGTCTTGGAGGATTCAGTGAGCTCTGTTCATAGTCTGGTGTTGTCTGAGAGAGTAAATGTTGAGAGCTTTGAGTCGTTCTTTATGAGTCGTTCTTCATGTTTGTTTTGGTAGCTCTTCCCTGTACCATCTGCAGTGATGGTGCCAGCATGTAGTCTTCTGACCATCTGCAGTGATGTGCCAGCATGGTAGTCTTCCTGTCATCTGCAGTGATGGTGCCAGCATGGTAGCTCTTCCCTGTACCATCTGCAGTGATGGTGCCAGTTTGGTAGCTCTTCCCTGTACCATCTACAGTGATGATACCAGCATGGTAGCTCTTCCCTGTACCATCTGCAGCGATGGTGCCAGCATGGTAGCTCTTCCCTGTACCATTTGCAGTGATGGTGCCAGCATGGTAGCTCTTCCCTGTACCATCTGCAGTGATGATACCAGCATGGTAGCTCTTCCCTGTACCATCTGCAGCGATGGTGCCAGCATGGTAGCTCTTCCCTGTACCATCTGCAGTGATGATACCAGCATGATAGCTCTTCCCTGTACCATCTGCAGTGATGATACCAGCATGGTAGCTCTTCCCTGTACCATCTGCAGTGATGATACCAGCATGGTAGCTCTTCCCTGTACCATCTGCAGTGATGATACCAGCATGGTAGCTCTTCCATGTACCATCTGCAGTGATGGTGCCAGCATGGTAGCTCTTCCCTGTACCATCTGCAGTGATGGTGCCAGCATGGTAGCTCTTCCCTGTACCATCTGCAGTGATGGTGCCAGTTTGGTAGCTCTTCCCTGTACCATCTGCAGTGATGATACCAGCATGGTAGCTCTTCCCTGTACCATCTGCAGTGATGGTGCCAGCATGGTAGCTCTTCCCTGTACCATCTGCAGTGATGGTGCCAGTTTGGTAGCTCTTCCCTGTACCATCTGCAGTGATGGTGCCAGTTTGATAGCTCTTCCCTGTACCATCTGCAGTGATGGTGCCAGTTTGGTAGCTCTTCCCTGTACCATCTGCAGTGATGGTGCCAGTTTGGTAGCTCTTCCCTGTACCATCTGCAGTGATGGTGCCAGTTTGATAGCTCTTCCCTGTACCATCTGCAGTGATGGTGCCAGTTTGGTAGCTCTTCCCTGTACCATCTGCAGTGATGGTGCCAGCATGGTAGCTCTTCCCTGTACCATCTGCAGTGATGATACCAGCATGGTAGCTCTTCCCTGTACCATCTGCAGTGATGATACCAGCATGGTAGCTCTTCCCTGTACCATCTGCAGTGATGGTGCCAGCATGGTAGCTCTTCCCTGTACCATCTGCAGTGATGGTGCCAGTTTGGTAGTTCTTCCCTGTACCATCTGAAGTGATACCAGCATGGTAGCTCTTACCTGTCCCCTCTCCAATGCTGGTACCAGCATAGTAGCTTTTCTCTATACCTTCTTCAGTGAAGGTACCAGCATGATAGCTCCTCATCCAGTATATTTTCACCTTTCATGAGCGGTGGAGACCAAAACCAGTCGTCGTATTCAAGAAGTGGTCTAACCAGTGCCTTATAAAGACTCAGTATGGTTTTTTGGTGTGCTGTTCTCGAGGTTTCTGTCACCAAAACCCAGCATTCTGAAACCTTTAGTCTCTTGTAGTCAGGGTTGCAGGTGTTGTTTGATACCTTTGAGGTCGTTGCTTATGATCACTCCAAGGTCTTCTTCTTCTTCTTCTCCCACTTCGGTTAGTTTGTGGCCCAACAATTGACAGTCACGCTTGGGGGGGTTGTTATGTCGGGAAAATGTATTGTTTTGCAGTGTTCAACCTTGCAACTCATCTCACAGGTGTCAACCACAGCGGCAGCCTCACCACGTCACTCTAGACACGTCACTCTAGACACGTCACTCTAGACACGTCACTCTAGACACGTCAACAGTCTGCTGTGAAAGATGACCTTTGTCACAACTTTGTATGCGTAGGAAAGTTAGCTGTCTCGGATAGATTGATAGTTTTAAAGAGAGAGAGAGAGAGAGAGAGAGAGAGAGAGAGAGAGAGAGAGAGAGAGAGAGAGAGAGAGAGAGAGAGAAGAGAGATGACAGAGAGACAGACAGCAGAG
>WNWK01003356.1:5000-42500 GCA_009830355.1 Cherax destructor | reverse complement strand
GGATCCCCAGGACCCTGTGCTGGGGTACTAGAGACCCTGGGGTGTTGTGAGGATCCCCAGGACCCTGTGCTGGGGTACTGGAGACCCCTAGGGTGTTGTGAGGACCCCCAGAACATAGTGCTGGGGTACTAGAGACCCCTGGGGTGTTGTGAGGATCCCCAGGACCCTGTGCTGGGGTACTAGAGACCCCTGGGGTGTTGTGAGGATCTTCAAGTCCCTGTGATAGGGTACCGGAGACCCCTGGGGTGTTGTGAAAACCCCCAGGGCATAGTGCTGGGGTAATGGAGTCCCCCTGGGGTGTTGTGAAGACCCCCAGGATCCAGTGCTGGGGTACTGGAGACCCCTGGGGTGTTGTGAGGACTCCAGGACCCTGTGCTGGGGTACCGGAGACCCCTGGGGTGTTGTGAAAACCCCCAGGGCATAGTGCTGGGGTAATGGAGTCCCCCTGGGGTGTTGTGAAGACCCCCAGGATCCAGTGCTGGGGTACTGGAGACCCCTGGGGTGTTGTGAGGACTCCAGGACCCTGTGCTGGGGTACTGGAGACCCCTGGGGTGTTGTGAAGACCCCCAGGACCCAGTGCTGGGGTACTGGAGACCCCTGGGGTGTTATGAGGACCCCAGGACCCTGTGCTGGGGTACTGGAGACCCCTGAGGTGCTGTGACCACCTCAGGATCCTGTACTGGGGTACCTCAGCCACCACTACTACACCCACCACTGCTAAAACCACCACTACTACAACAACCACTACTACAACCACTACTACAACCACTACTACACCCACCACTGCTAAAACCACCACTACTACAACAACCACTACTACAACAACCACTACTACAACCACCACTGCTACACCCTCCACTTCTACAACCACCACTGCTACAGCCACCACTACAACAATCACTGCTACAACCCCTACTACTACAACCAGCTAAGGACCATGAACGTGGGGTGGGCATGATGAACATGGTGTGGGCGTGGAGAACGTTGTGTGGGCGTGGTGAACGTTGTGTGGGCGTGATGAACGTGGTGTGGGCGTGGTGAACGTGGTGTGGGCGTGGTGAACGTTGTGTGGGCGTGATGAACGTGGTGTGGGCGTGGAGAACGTGGTGTGGGCATGGTGAACGTGGTGTGGGCATGATGAACGTGGTATGGGCGTGGTGAACGTGGTGTGGGCGTGGTGTGGGCGTGGTGTGGGCGTGGTGTGGGCGTGGTGAACGTCGTGTTGATGTGGTGAACGTAGTATGGGCGTGGTGAACTTGGTGTGGGCGTGGTGAGCGTGGAGTGGGCGTGGTGAACGTGATGTGGGCATGATGAACGTGATGTGGGAATGATGAACGTGGTGTGGACGTTGTGAACGTGGTGTAAACATTGTGTGAACGTGGGGTGGGTGTGGTGAAAGTGGGGTGGGCGTGGTGAACGTGGTGTGGGAGTGGTGAACGTGGAGTGGACGTTGTGAACGTGGTGTGGGCATGATGAACGTGGTGTGGGCATGATGAACGTGGTGTGGGAGTAGTGAAGGTGGTGTGGACGTTGTGAATGTTGTGTGAACATGGGGTGGCCGTGGTGAACGTCGTGTGGTCGTGGTGAACGTGGTGTGGGCATGATGAACGTGGTGTGAGCGTGGTGAACGTAATGTGGGCGTGGTGACCGTAATGTGGGCGTGGTGAACGTGGTGTGCACGTGGTGAACGAGGTGTGGGAGTTGTGGATGTGGTGTGGGCGCTGTGAACGTCGTTTGGGCATGATGAACGTGGGATGGGCGTGATGAACATAGTGTGAACGTCGTGTGGGCGTGGTGAACGTCGTGTTGGCGTGATGAACGTGGGATGGGCGTGATGAACATAGTGTGAACGTCATGTGGGCGTGGTGAACGTCGTGTGGGCGTGGTGAACGTCGTGTGGGCGTGATATCTGTCTCTGAGTTGAACGCTGACGAACTAAGATAGTGAGACCGTCCTTGTGTGTGTGTGTGTGTGTGTATGTGTGTGTGTGTGTGTGTGTGTGTGTGTGTGTACTCACATAGTTGTACTCACCTAGTTGTGGTTGCAGGGGTCGAGTCATAGCTCCTGGCCCCGCCTCTTCACTGGCCGCTACTGGGTCACGCTCCCTGCTCCATGAGCTTTATCATACCTCTTCTTAAAGCTATGTATGGAACCTGCCTCCACTACATCGCTTCCCAAGCTATTCCACTTCCCGACAACTCTGTGATTGAAGAAATACTTCCTAACATCCCTGTGATTCATCTGAGTCTTCAACTTCCAACTGTGTCCCCTTGTTGCTGTGTCCCATCTCTGGAACATTCCGTCTCTGTCCACCTTGTCTATTCCTCTCATTATCTTATATGTCGTTATCATGTCCCCCCTATCTCTCCTGTCCTCCAGTGTCGTCAGGTCGATTTCCCTTAACCTCTCCTCGTTGAACATACCCCTTAGTTGTGTGTGTGTGTGTGTGTGTGTGTGTGTGTCTGTCTGTCTGTCTGTCTGTCTGTCTGTGAGTATCTTTCCTCTCTCAGCGAGGCTTAGCCCTGAGAGAGAGAGAGAGAGAGAGAGAGAGAGAGAGAGAGAGAGAGAGAGAGAGAGAGAGAGAGAGAGAGAGAGAGAGAGGAGAGAGAGAGAGAGAGAAAGAGAGAGCGAGAGAGAAATTTTAACACATTTCACTACAGATCAACTCATCCAACTATTAAAGCAATCCAACTAATCCATACACATTTCTCTCCTTCCTCTCGCAACTGTACTCACCTTTGTCAAGGTCAAAGGTGCGCCCACAACAACACCAATTTCACCCACAAAGGTAAAAAAAAAAAGGCCAAAAGAGAACTTAATGAACAGATGAACGAGTGAACAATTCTCTCTCTCGTGTAAACGGAAATTTTCACTTTCAACAAAAGATTTCTAAATCAGCTTTTTTTTTTTTTCAGTCACGGTCATAAATTTTATTAATGAACTGAGATAGAATTCAGGATTTTTTTTTAATGTTGCCACAAGACGACCTAATTTACCTTATATATATATATATATATATATATATATATATATATATATATGTGTGTGTGTTTGACAGGTCCTTGACTACCTACCTACATCATCATAAAAATGTCCGGTGTTGTAAGTTGACCGCGAGGTTTGATCTCGCCCTTATATGACTTTCTGTTGATCTTTGATTTTTACAGTTCCTCGATCATGTGTGAAATCAAGAAAGCGCTTTGATTTTCACTATTTTTCACCGTGGTTGTTATATCCTTGATTGGTGAGGGCGGAAGAGGCAAGCAGTGTACCTCAGTCTCCCGAGGCTGTTGTTATGTGTGTTAGTAGAGTGCTGGAGGCCAGGTGACGCACACAACACACACACAAAGGATGAACAGAGAGAGTGTGAGAGGCGGGAAAGAGGAACCCAAGGGCACAACTGGAAATGGAACACTTAGATGAGTCGTATGGACGTTAGGAAGTATTTCTTTAGCCCTAGAGTAGTCAGGAAGGAGCGACTCGGAGAGTGAATGGGGTGGAACCACTATACATACATAGCTTTAAGAAGAGATACGAGGTACGATAAGGCTCTTGATGCCCGGAGAGAATGAACCTAGGAGCAACCAACGACCAGGCGGGGCCAGGAGCTGTGAATCGTCCCCTGCAACCACATATAGATGAGTACACACACAAACAAACCCCGTGTAAATGTATATATATATATATATATATATATATATATATATATATATATATACATACATATATCTGCTATTGTACTTACGAACGCGTAATTAAAAACAATTTATTTCGTGGGCAAATTGTTATTGTTACTGTAGCATCAGTGATGTGAATACCACTGTAGAATTTTTTTATATTATTATTATTATTATTATTATTATTATTATTGTTATTATTATTATTATTATTTTAATTTTTTAAAATTTATTATTATTACTATTATTATTATTATTATTATTATTATTATTATTATTATTATTATTATTAGTTGTTGTTATTGTTGTTGTTGTTGTTTGTCACTGCATATGTAGCAGTGAGAGAACGCAGCTCTACGCCGCAGCTCTACGCCGCAGCTGTACGCCGCAGCTCTATGCCGCAGCTCGCTCACAAGGCACCAACATACGCTCCTTACGCAACATGAACACTGCGTGTGTTATAGTTATGACGCATATTTGACCCTTGGTTCACACCCTCCCTGCTTTCCATGCCTTCCCTCCCTCCCTCTCACCTTCCCTCTCTCCCTCCCTCCTTCCCTCCCTCCCTCTCACCTTCCCTCTCTCCCTCCCACCTGCCCTCCCTCTTGACAGCTCAATTACAAGTCTTGACCAATCGGTTTGACCCCTGTCAAGGAAGCTGTGAGGTGTAATGGCGAAGGTTTGGTGAATGACAGAGTTAAGCTTAGGGTAGAGTGGTTAGGGGGTACAGCTAGCCAGGCAGCTAGCCAGGCAGCTAGCCAGGCAGCTAGCCAGGCAGCTAGCCAGACAGCTAGCCAGGCAGCTAGCCAGACAGCTAGCCAGACAGCTAGCCAGGCAGCTAGCCAGGCAGCTAGCCAGGCAGCTAGCCAGACAGCTAGCCAGACAGCTAGCCAGGCAGCTAGCCAGGCAGCTAGCCAGACAGCTAGCCAGGCAGCTAGCCAGGCAGCTAGCCAGACAGCTAGCCAGGCAGCTAGCCAGACAGCTAGCCAGGCAGCTAGCCAGACAGCTAGCCAGACAGCTAGCCAGACAGCTAGCCAGGCAGCTAGCCAGGCAGCTACCCAGACAGCTAGCCAGGCAGCTACCCAGACAGCTAGCCAGCCAGCCTCCCAGTCAGCCTGCCACCCAGCCAGTCAGCCAGCCAGCCAGACAATCAGCCAGCCAGTCAGCCAGACAGCCTGTGGCTCAGCCAGCCTGACAGCCACTCAGCCAAATAGCCAGGAAGTATCAGAGCCACTACGAGTACTATAATAAATACGCATGCTCACGTAAACGCGGGCGTAAGATGCTATGTCATGCGTATGCTATACGCACACACACACACAAAGAAATAGAAAACGATAATTAACACGTTTAACCTCCCTCCATCATTTAACCCCTCCCACCATGTTTACCTCCCTCCATCTTTTAACCCTTAATCGTTTAACCCACCCCTTCATCTTTTAACCCACCCCTTCATCGTTTAACCCTCCCCTCTCCACGTTTAAATCCTCCTTTCCATTGTTTAACCCCTTCCTCCATCGTTAACCCCCACAATACATCGTTAACCATTCCTTCCATCGTTAACCACATCCCACTATCGTTAACCCCTCCCTCCACCGTTAACCCCCTCCCTCCATCGTTAACCCCCTCCCTTATCGTTAACCCCCTCCCTCTATCGTTAACCTCCTCCCTCCATCGTTAACCCCTCCCTTTATCGTTAACCTCCTCCCTCCATCGTTTACCCCCTCATCGTTAACCCCCTCCCTCCATCGTTAACCCCCCCCTATCGTTAATCTCCTCTCTCCATCGTTAACCCTCTCCCTCTATCGTTAACTCCCTCCCTCCACCGTTAACCACATCCCTCCATCGTTAAAGCCCCTCCATCCATCGTTAACAACTCCCTCCATCGCTAACCCCTTCCTCTATCGTTAATCCCTCCCTCCATCGTTAACCCCTCCTCCATCGTTAACCCTCCGCTTTATCGTTAACCCCTCCTTCCATCGTTAACTCCCTCCATCGTTAACCCCTCCCTCCATCGCTAACCCCCTCCCTCCACCGTTAACTCCCTCTATCGTTAACCACCTCCCTCCATCGTTAACCCCTCCCTCTATCGCTAACCCCCTCCCTCTGTCGTTAATCCCCTCCCTTCATCGTTAACCCCTCCCTCCATCGTTAAACCCCTCCCTTTATCGTTAACCCCCCTCCTTCCACCGTTAAACCCCTCCCTATATCGTTAACCTCTCCCTTCTGCAAGAACCAAAATTTTTGCTCATCTTGTGAGGGGGTTGAGCTGCAGGTGACCTGGTAAACACTGGTGACCTGGTAAATACGGGTGACCTGGTAAATACGGGTGACCTGGTAAACACTGGTGACCTGGTAAACACTGGTGACGTGGTAAACACTGGTGACGTGGTAAACACTGGTGACTTGGTAAACACTGGTGACCTGGTAAACACTGGTGACCTGGTAAACACTGGTGACTTGGTAAACACTGGTGTCCTAGTAAACACTGGTGACTTGGTAAACACTGGTGACCTGGTAAACACTGGTGACTTAGTAAACACGGGTGACCTGGTAAACACTGGTGACCTGGTAAACACTGGTGACCTGGTAAACACTGGTGACTTGGTAAACACTGGTGACTTGGTAAACACTGGTGACCTGGTAAACACTGGAGACTTGGTAAACACTGGTGACCTGGTAAACACTGGTGACCTGGTAAACACTGGTGACCTGGTAAACATGGGTGACCTGGTAAACACGGATGACCTGGTAAACACTGGTGACCTGGTAAACACTGGTGACCTGGTAAACACTGGTGACCTGGTAAACATGGGTGACCTGGTAAACACGGATGACCTGGTAAACACTGGTGACCTGGTAAACACTGGTGACCTGGTAAACACTGGTGACTTGGTAAACACTGGTGACCTGGTAAACACTGGTGACCTGGTAAACACTGGTGACATGGTAAATACTGGTGACCTGGTAAACATTGGTGACTTGGTAAACACGGATGACCTGGTAAACACTGGTGACCTGGTAAACACTGGTGACCTGGTAAACATGGGTGACCTGGTAAACACGGATGACCTGGTAAACACGGGTGACCTGGTAAACACGGGTGACCTGGTAAACACTGGTGACCTGGTAAACATGGGTGACCTGGTAAACACGGATGACCTGGTAAACACGGGTGACCTGGTAAACACTGGTGACCTGGTAAACACTGGTGACCTGGTAAACATGGGTGACCTGGTAAACACGGATGACCTGGTAAACACGGGTGACCTGGTAAACACTAATGACCTGGTAAACACTGGTGACCTGGTAAACACGGGTGACCTGGTAAACACGGGTGACCTGGTAAACAAGGGTGACCTGGTAAAGACCGCTCTCGGTCGCGTTCCTACGCTTCTCCACAGCTCTGATATACGCTGTATATACGCGCGTTTGTTCTGTCTCCCCCTCCCCTCCCCCGGCACTTTCACCGTTTACCGTTGTGTATCTCAACGAGGGGGGGGGGATAAATTGGTGCAGTTGGTGAAGCCTGTTTGTCTGTTGGTTAGGGATGTTGGTGGTTACGGGGGTCGGCGCCCCCGCCCATCCCCGAACCCCTACGCCTACCCCCAGCCCTCCGAGGAATGGTTTCAGACATAAATTGCTAATGGCGATTTGCCATAATTGGGGGTGTTGTTGTTATTGCAGATGTTTTAATTCTTCTTCTTATTATTATTATTATTATTACTGTATTTCCTATTTTATCACTCGATTAAATTCTGCTAAATAATATATATATATATATATATATATATATATATATATATATATATATATATATATATATATATATATATATATATATATATATATATACGTATATATATATATATATATATATATAATATGTCGTGCCGATTAGGTAAAACTGGTCAATTAGCAAGAACTCATCTAAATTTAAGTCCTTTCTAAAATTTTCTCTTATACGTTTAAATATATATTTTTTCATTTATGTTAATGTAAGAATTTATAATTTTGTACCAGAGAAACTTTGAAAACCTACCTAACCTTATTACAACAAGCGCAATTTAATTTAGCTTAACCTAACTAAATATATTTTAGATACGTTAACATTAATTTAATAATAAACAAACACAATGAAATATATTTTTTCGTTAAGTTTAGAATGATTTTGGCGAAATTATTGCATACACAAATTTTCACTTGTCTTATATGGCAAGATGAGCGTTGCTATTTAAGCCAAAATCGAAGTTTTACCTAATCGGCAGACATATATATATATATATATATATATATATATATATATATATATATATATATATATATATATATATATCGTGCCGATTAGGTAAAACTTGCGATTTTAGCTAAATAGCAACCTCACTGCCATATAGACAAGTGAAAATTTGTGATCAATAATTTCGCCAAAATCATTCTGAATAACGAAAAAATATATTTCATTGTGTTGTTTATAATTAAATTAATATTAACGTATCTAAAATATATTTAGTTGGTTAACTAAATTAAATTGCGCTTGTTGTAATAGGTTAGGTAGGTTTTCAAAGTTTCTCTTGGTACAAAATTATAAATTCTTACATTAACATAAATTAAAAAATATACTTTAAACGTATAAAGAACATTTTAGAAAGGACTTAATTTTAGATGAGTTCTTGCTAATTGACCAGTTTATATAATCAATATATATATATATATATATATATATATATATATATATATATATATATATATATAATGTGCCGAATAGGCAGAACTTGCGATTTTGGCTTAAATAGCAACGCTCTTCTTGCCATATAAGACAAGTGAAAATTTGTATATGCAATAATTTTGCAAAAATCATTCTGAACCTAACGAAAAAAATATATTTCATTGTATTTGTTTATTTTAAATTATTGTAAACGTATCTAAAATATATTTAGTTGGATTAGGCTAAATTAAATTGCGCTTGTTAAAATAAGGTTAGGTAAGTTTTCTAAGATTCTTTTGGTACAAAATTATAAATTTTTACATTAACATTAATGAAAAAAATATATCTTTAAAAGTATAAGAGAAAATTTTAGAAAGGACATAATTTTAAATGAGTTCTTGCTAATTGACCAGTTTTACATATTAGGCACGAATGTTATAATATATATATATATATATATATATATATATATATATATATATATTATAACATTTGTAGTATTAAACAGAGAGGGGAAAAGTTAAGGAAAGGGGGAAAAAAAAGAGAAAAAATTGTTACTGCTCTATATTCTCAGAGAAACCATAGCGTCACTAGACGTTCCTGGGAAAATTAACCTTACGTCACTTTCCACATTCCCTAGCAAGAATTGGCGGGAAACTTGTTCGAATTTTGGAAAACAGACTGGCTTAGGCACTTCAACTAAATAATGTAGGGTAATAAAACAACAAAATAAAATTATATATTTTTTTAACAAAAGTGTTATTTTTCTTTAAAGTATGTGGTTTTATTTAAAATATGTTGTGTTAGCAACAAACATGTTATAACTTTGTAATATTTGCACCGTGTGCATGGTTACGAACGCCATTGTTGGTGTGTTTACATGGCGTCCTGAGCAACGTGACTCTGCCGCTCTAAAGAACGCTGCCAGGAAATGTGACAAAATGCGAAATAAAACGCCCAGAGAAACTAATGAACGAGCAAATAACTTACGAATGCCACGACACACAGGAGAGCAAACAAAGTAGCGTTGAAAACACGTCCTAACCTGCTCATTCGCGCCACAACAAATATAAACGGGTCGTTGAGACGTGACAGAACGCCCCAGTGAGCAAGTCTCTGACACAACAAACATTGCAACACAACAACCAACACCCTCTTTTACACTTGGCAGCCGGTAAATTATTTACAGAGACAAAAATAGAACTGAAATACAAAAAAAATAATGCGATATTATTTCACCGTAACGTATCACTGATTTACATTCTGGTGCGTGGGTGAGGACGCAGCTGGTGTGAGAACATCGGGAAGCGTCTTGCGTGAAGAATATCAAACTGAAACAAAATGGATGGAAGTGTTGCTACACACGGCTGCCTGTTGCTTTGAGGAACCTTAAATTGTTGAAGGAATCATTGCTCTCTGAGTTAAGTATCTGTATAGTAGAGGAGAAGGTTGAATGGCGGGTTGGTTGCACTCTCTCGTGCGAATATGTTAAGTTTAGGGAAGTTTGTGGCCTTTTCTTCCTGAATTCTTCTGTTACAGTGTTGCTCTTGTCACTGTTACTAGCGGCTGTAACCTATTTGTACTTGTATTCCCATACTTTTATACCTGTGCTCTTACAACATGAGGCCTGGTCACAGACCGGGCCGCAGGGGCGTTGACCCCTGAAACTCTCTCCAGGTATACTCCAGGTATTACATGTAACCTGTCTGTATCTCTACCTGTGAAACCCACTAGTAGTACCTTTACCTGTCGCTCTGGACTGTATCATAATTCACAGCACGGTCGCAGATCCCAGCATTAGAGAAACAATTCCCAGCACAAGAGGCACAATTTCAGGCTGAGAGTTACGCAGACAGCGGAACGGCGTATACGCCATCGGGGGTTGGGGTTGGGGAGGTGGGAAAAGGAGGGTGAGTGGCTGCTATCCATGTAAACGAGGCAGTTGGGTGGTAGGGAGTGCCTGAGGCATCATACTGTATCACGGGACGAGCCGGAAACTGTCTAGCATTATTGTTGATGTAAGGTTGTGGTGACCACAGTGAGACATAACAGACTGTGTGGGGAAAGTGAGAGTGGTGAGGAACAAGAATGAGAGAGAACTAGTAGCCAGGAAACACAGACACTGGTGAACTAGTAGCCAGGAAACACAGACACTGGTGAACTAGTAGCCAGGAAACACAGACACTGGTGAACTAGTAACCAGGAAACACAGACACTGGTGAACTAGTAACCAGGAAACACAGACACTGGTGAACTAGTAGCCAGGAAACACAGACACTGGTGAACTAGTAACCAGGAAACACAGACACTGGTGAACTAGTAGCCAGGAAACACAGACACTGGTGAACTAGTAACCAGGAAACACAGACACTGGTGAACTAGTAACCAGGAAACACAGACACTGGTGAACTAGTAACCAGGAAACACAGACACTGGTGAACTAGTAGCCAGGAAACACAGACACTGGTGAACTAGTAGCCAGGAAACACAGAAACTGGTGAACTAGTAGCCAGGAAACACAGACACTGGTGAACTAGTAACCAGGAAACACAGACACTGGTGAACTAGTAACCAGGAAACACAGACACTGGTGAACTAGTAACCAGGAAACACAGACACTGGTGAACTAGTAGCCAGGAAACACAGACACTGGTGAACTAGTAGCCAGGAAACACAGACACTGGTGAACTAGTAGCCAGGAAACACAGACACTGGTGAACTAGTAACCAGGAAACACAGACACTGGTGAACTAGTAGCCAGGAAACACAGACACTGGTGAACTAGTAGCCAGGAAACACAGACACTGGTGAACTAGTAACCAGGAAACACAGACACTGGTGAACTAGTAACCAGGAAACACAGACACTGGTGAACTAGTAGCCAGGAAACACAGACACTGGTGAACTAGTAACCAGGAAACACAGACACTGGTGAACTAGTAACCAGGAAACACAGACACTGGTGAACTAGTAGCCAGGAAACACAGACACTGGTGAACTAGTAGCCAGGAAACACAGACACTGGTGAACTAGTAGCCAGGAAACACAGACACTGGTGAACTAGTAGCCAGGAAACACAGACACTGGTGAACTAGTAGCCAGGAAACACAGACACTGGTGAACTAGTAGCCAGGAAACACAGACACTGGTGAACTAGTAGCCAGGAAACACAGACACTGGTGAACTAGTAACCAGGAAACACTTGACGTTAACATGATAGGTAGAGAGGCTATGTGAAGCAGTGAAGTCAGTGTACTGGAGCACCGTGTAGGTTCCTCCAGAACCTAAGCCGCCTTGAAACCTTTAAATTGTGTTGAGAAAGCCACTGGAGGGCGAAACGTCTACGCATAAAGATACCAAGATGTTGCGCATGTGTCTAATTCTTCATCCTGTCGTTATTATATACCATTCAGGTGTAGCATTTTAAAATCCTGTCTAAACTATTTTTAAGGATGATCAAGGTGAACTGTAAGGTTCCTGGCTCTGTGGGTGATATAATTAAATTAGTCCAATGCGTAAAGGACTGGTGGTCTAATATAATGTTAGACCACCCGTCTAACATTTGCTTGGTTATTTTACATGTCTCACACTGTTAATGCTTTGTCAAATATTCTGTTTGTTTTTTTGAGATCAGTCCATCTGTTTAGAAGAAGTAAGTTTGAGGGGGGTTAGTCCCTCAGTTTAACACTGATTGAAGCTACGGAGTTGAACACTTACCTAGGCTAAAGGGCTGACCACCTTGAATTGATTTTTTTTTTCAAGACTGCGGGACTGACTACCTCACGCTTACCTCTTCTTCGACTGTAAGGGACTGACTACCTCACGCTTACCTCTTCTTCGACTGTAAGGGACTGACTACCTCACGCTTACCTCTTCTTCGACTGTAAGGGACTGACCACCTAATGTGTTCCTCTTCACATCTTATCTCAGCATTAACCCATCAACTCAACTCTTTTGACGTACTGAAGACTTAACAAAAGAATCTATTTATCGGAGTTGAAGCGTATGTACAAACACGTGTTTATGTCTCACAAACAAATGAACAAGAAATCTCAGTGGCTGTTGTCAGGCTACACATGAATACACATGGTGACGTGTAAGTATGTGTGGAGCGTGTGTGCGTGTATACTGTGGGAGTGTGGGGTGCACACACACACACACACACGCATTATAACAACATATAAAATACTGAGAGGAATCGACAAGGTAGACAGAGACAGGATGTTCCATATATAGAACATAGCAACAAGAGGTCACAATTGGAAGTTGAAGATTCAGATGAGTCACAGGGATGTTAGGAAGTATTTCTTCAGCCATATAGTTGTCAGGAAGTGGAATAGTCTGGAAAGTGAGGTAGTTGAGGCAGGTACCATATATAGCTTTAAGAAGAGGTATGATAAAGCTCATGGAGCAAGGAGAGAGAGAGTTGATCTAGTAGCAACCAGTGAAGAGGCGGGCCAGGAGCTATGAATCGACCCCTGCAACCACAATTAGGTGAGTACATACACACACACATACAGAGAAGAGGTACGATAAGGCTCCTGGAACAGGAAGGGAGTGGACCTAGTAGCGACCAGCGAAGAGGTGGGGGTCAGAAGCTGTGATGTGACTCGACCCCTGCAACCAGAAACAGGTGAGTACAAATAGGTGAGAGAGAGAGAGAGAGAGAGAGAGAGAGAGAGAGAGAGAGAGAGAGAGAGAGAGAGAGAGAGAGAGAGAGAGAGAGAGAGAGAGAGAGGGAGGGGAGGGAGGGATCACTACTTACTGCAGTGTTAAAATCAACAAGTCCTGTCGCAGTGTAGTCGATATTTGAAACTGTCGGCGACACCCATAACTCTGAGAGTACACAGCTCTGTGAGTACACAGCTCTGAGAGTACACAGCTCTGAGAGTACACAGCTCTGTGAGTACACAGCTCTGTGAGTACACAGCTCTGTGAGTACACAGCTCTGTGAGTACACAGCTCTGTGAGTACACAGCTCTGTGAGTACACAGCTCTGAGAGTACACAGCTCTGTGAGTACACAGCTCTGTGAGTACACAGCTCTGAGAGTACACAGCTCTGAGAGTACACAGCTCTGTGAGTACACAGCTCTGTGTGTACACAGCTCTGTGAGTACACAGCTCTGTGAGTACACAGCTCTGAGAGTACACAGCTCTGTGAGTACACAGCTCTGTGAGTACACAGCTCTGTGAGTACACAGCTCTGTGAGTACACAGCTCTGTGAGTACACAGCTCTGTGAGTACTCCCATTCCCATAACTTGATCCCTGGAAATCAGTCACCTCACAGACAAGACTCACACAACAGACGTACCTGAACGCTCACCTGCGTATGTAATTATCTGTAAGTACTTGGATAGCGTCTATTAGAGCAGTCTGCTTATAATAATAATAATAATAATAATAATAATAATAATAATAATAATAATAATAATAATAATAATAATAATAATAAAATAAAAATTATAATAAAATCATTTTAATTATAAAATAATATAATAATAATAATATAAAATAATAATAATCATTTATTCTCATTATAATTACATACACTGAACTGATTAAAAATAATTCCGCTTTACTGTCTCGAACACAAAATAATTCCCGCTAACACTGTTTCAGTTTCTACGCTTTTTACGCAAAGATACGCACGTGCGTCAAAGACACGTGCGTCCGAGACACGTGCGTCAAAGGCACTGGCGTACCGTGGTACGGTAATTGCGTAAGAGGTACTGACTCGGTAACGACAGATGGGATCAGGTCGATGCCTGGTCCAGCAGGTGCGAGTTACCTGGTAACTTGTCCCCTGGTGACTTGTACCTGATGACTTGTTCCTGGTAACATGTACCTGGTAACTTGTCCCCTGGTGACTTGTACCTGATGACTTGTTCCTGGTAACATGTACCTGGTAACTTGGTAAGAATTAACGGGGAGCGTAAAGTGATAGGTGATGATTCAATTATTAGAATGAGAGAGAGAGAGAGAGAGAGAGAGAGAGAGAGAGAGAGAGAGAGAGAGAGAGAGAGAGAGAGGAGAGAGAACATAACTCCTGAAGTGAAGAATGGGGGCCACCGCCCCCCGCATCCCCCTCCCAGACCAGACCTCCAACCTCCCTGGTGAACCGAGACCTCATCAACCAGGCTGTCACTACTGACCACCTGCAGCCCAACCCACGAACCACAGCCTGGTTGATCAGGCACTTGGTCAACTTGCCCAATACCTCTCCAAAGAAACAGAGAAGAGAGTAAGACTAACCTTAGCATCATTCCTGGAACATATATATATATATATATATATATATATATATATATATATATATATATATATATATATATATATATATATATATATATATATATATATATATATATTTATGTATATATATATATATATATATTTATGTATATATATATATTTATGTATATATATATATATATATATATATATATATATATATATATATATATATATATATATATATATTTATGTATATATATATATATATGTGTGTGTGTGAGGAAGAGCAGTCAGTAGTGGGAAGAACAAAGACAGTGAGGGGGTGTGGGTGTCCCTGAATTCGTTGCTTGCAAGAGATAAACAAATACATTGCAACGGAAACAATGACAAATAAAAGGCGCGGGCGCACACACGTACACACACACGTACATACACACGTACACACACACACGTACACACACACACACGTACACACACACACACACCCCGATGGCATGGTTACACGCCCCGATGGCATGGTGGCTAGCGCTCTTGCTTCACGCACGGAGGGCCCGGGTTCAATTCCCGGCGGGGCAGAAACATTTCGAAGTGTTTCCTTACACACACACACATACAACAGGCCTAGTGTCTAATCGACAAGTGCCTAGGACAAAATGGTAACTAACACACGTACACACACACGTACACACACACGTACACACACACACACACGTACACACACACGTACACACACACGTACACACACACACACACACGTGAGAGTCATTGATGATATTACACAAGAGCACTGAGACGAGGCAAGTGTAAGAAACAGTGGTGAACATGACTAGACATCACCAGTACCACCACCACTGTTACTACCACTACTGTCACCACCACCATCATCACTGTCACCACCACCATCAGTGTCACCACCACCACCATCACTGTTACCATCACTGTCACCACCACCATCATCACTGTCACCACCACCATCAGTGTCACCACCACCACCATCACTGTTACCATCACTGTCACCACCACCACCATCACTGTCACCACCACCACCATCACTGTCACCACCACCACAATCACTGTCACCACCACCATCACCGTCACCACCATCACTGTCACCACCATCACTGTCACCACCATCACTGTCACCACAACCACCATCACTGTCACCACCATCACTGTCACCACCACCACCATCACTGTCACCACCATCGCTGTCACCCCCACCATCACTGTCACCACCACCACCATCACTGTCACTACCACCATCACTGTCACTACCACCACAATCACTGTCACCACCACCACCGTCACTACCACCACAATCACTGTCACCACCACCATCACCGTCACTACCACCACAATCACTGTCACCACCACCATCACTGTCACCACCATCACTGTCACCACCACCATCATCACTGTCACCACCACCATCATCACTGTCACCACCACTGTCACCACCACCACTGTCACCACCATCACTGTCACCACCACCACCATCACTGTCACCACCACCACCATCACTGTCACCACCACCACCGTCACTGTCACTACCACCATCACTGTCACTACCACCAGCATTGTCACCACCACCACCACCACTGTCACCACCAACACCACCATCACTGTCACCACCCCCACTATCACTGTCACCACCACCATCATCACTGTCACCCACCAATACCATCACTGTCAAAACCACCACCACCACCACCACTGTCACCACCACCACCATCACTGTCACCACCACCACCATCACTGTCACCACCACCACCATCATCACTGTCACCCACCAATACCATCACTGTCACCACCACCACCATCACTGTCACCATCACCACCATCACTGTCTCCACCACCACCATCACTGTCACCACCACTATCACTGTCACCACCATCACTGTCACCACCACCACCGTCACTGTCACCACCACTGTCACCACCACCACCATCACTGTCACCACCACCACTATCACTGTCACCACCACCATCATCACTGTCACCACCACCACCATCATTGTCACCACCACTACCATCACTGTCACCACCACCACCATCACTGTCACCACCACCATGTGTTCAGATCATACAGTATTGCCAGTCACAAGTTTAGCACATACAGTGTTGCCAATAATCGACCAGCAATAATTCCCTCACGTTATGTGTTCTTAATGAAGTCAATTTCCAAGTGGCAACACCGTTGCTCAATGTGTGTGTGTGTGTGTGTGTGTATGTGACACCAGTTGAATTATTATACTTACACACACACACACACACACACACACACACACATACACACATTAGTATTTCTTCACAGTGGTAAACTGAGTGACACAGTGGGAGGGGGACTCCATACAGTGGGTTCAGTAATAGACATGAGGGCGCTATTTTTCCTCAGTGGTGAAATACTGAGGTAGCAACCTGCTGCGTGAATCAGTAACATCTAGCCTGCTGCCTGCAGCCTGCTGCCTGCAGTCTGCTGCCTGCTGCCTGCTGCCTGCAGCCTGCTGCCGTTCCTTAATACACCATTAAAGAGACACTTCGTATATGGAAAAAATAAAGGTTTATCGATGGCAGGAAAGTCATCTGTTACACCTGCTGTCCCTGCTTACCTAGCAGTAAGTAGGTACCTGAGTGATACTCGACTACTGAGGGTAACATTCTGGAGGTGAGGGGTGTGTGTAGGGATGGGATACTATCATACCTCAACCAGGGATAGGTTAAGACATGAGCTGAGGTAGGTAAACAAATCCCAGATCTGTTATCCTACCTCAGCTCATGTCTTAATCTAATTTGTCATCTTGTTCTACAGACAAGATGATAAATTAGACACATGTGCAACATCTGGGTATATTTATTTGTAGACGGTTCGCCCTCCAGTGGCTTTATCAATACAATGCAAGTACATAATGTGAAGACAGTAGGATTATATGCAGAAGATGAGGTAATGAGTCTCTCTTAATCTTGTAGACTACGATACTCTTCACCAGCACCAAGGCTGACGGACTGATTACCTCATCTTTTGTATATAGTTTCACTGTCTTCAGATTATGTCCTTGTATTGTACTGATAAAGGCACTGGAGGGCGAAACGTCTACAAATAAAGATACCCAGATGCTGTACATGTGTCTAATTCATCAGACCGTAGGTTATTCAATATAAAAGAAAATCTACAGTCCCTTTAAGATCACAGCTCCACTGCATTATCACTCACACCAAAGGTGCCTTTTTTTTTTTTACCTTTGCTAAGTAGCCTTCTGTGTCTAACTTACCGGCGAATTATCTGTAAACACGTGAGAGGTAGACAACAAGACGACAGCAAGTTAATGGTAGAGCCCCGGACACATGAAACTTTTATTGGAAACTATGTAACACTCAGTGGGAGAGGAGGTGCTCATGTTGTTGTTGTTGGGGTTTTATGGGTAACGACGGCTTTCACTGTATGAGGTGTCCCTCCGGTAGTCTGTGGTGATTCAACATTCACTTAGCATGTTGATACTGCCCAACCTGCCCCGTGGTGATACTACCCAACCTGCCCCGTGGTGATACTACCCAACCTGCACCGTGGTGATACTACCCAACCTGCCCCGTGGTGACACTACCCAACCTGCCCCGTGGTGATACTACCCAACCTGCCCCGTGGTGATACTGCCCAACCTGCCCCGTGGCGATACTACCCAACCTGCCCCGTGGTGATACTACCCAACCTGCCCCGTGGTGATACTACCCAACCTGCCCCGTGGTGATACTACCCAACCTGCCCCGTGGTGATACTACCCAACCTGCCCCGTGGCGATACTACCCAACCTGCACCGTGGTGATACTACCCAACCTGCACCGTGGTGATACTACCCAACCTGCCCCGTGGTGATACTACCCAACCTGCCCCGTGGTGATACTACCCAACCTGCACCGTGGTGATACTACCCAACCTGCCCCGTGGTGATACTGCCCAACCTGCCCCGTGGTGATACTGCCCAACCTGCCCCGTGGTGATACTGGCCAATATGCCCCGTGGTGATACTGGCCAACATGCCCCGTGGTGATACTGGCCAACCTGCCCCGTGGTGATACTGCCCAACCTGCACCGTGGTGATACTACCCAACATGCCCCGTGGTGATACTACCCAACCTGCCCCGTGGTGATACTGCCCAACCTGCACCGTGGTGATACTGCCCAACCTGCCCCGTGGTGATACTGGCCAACCTGCACCGTGGTGATACTGGCCAACCTGCCCCGTGGTGATACTGGCCAATCTGCCCCGTGGTGATACTGCCCAACCTGCACCGTGGTGATACTGCCCAACCTGCACCGTGGTGATACTACCCAACCTGCACCGTGGTGATACTGCCCAACCTGCACCGTGGTGATACCCAACCTTCACCGTGGTGATACTGCCCAACCTGCACCGTGGTGATACTACCCAACCTGCACCGTAGAACAGAGAAAGGAATCCGTAGGAGATACTGAAGGCAAGGCACGCCACTACAAGGAAAAGACACGATTTTCGCCCCCGTGGACACTGAATTACCCTCTCCTTCGGCCCGACAGGACGAGGCTGCCAAATACCACTACCAGTCTCCAAAGGAAACATTCTGACAGTCACTGTTCAATAAATGGTACATCGCATGGAAGAACTGTTGAATTGTTAGATAAGTGATATACAATTTACCGGTTCACTTTCTTAAAACTTGTTTTAGACCATTTATGAGAGTATAAATTTATTCATATGTAAATATTTATATATATATATATATATACCCTCGGTTTTCGTTGAAAATTCTTTCCAGAATGCTGTTTCCGAACGAATTTGTTCCCATAAGTACAAATGTAAGTTAGATTAGTCGTTTCAGACCCCCAAAAATACACTTACAAAAGCTCTTACAAAAATATACTTCCATAATTGTTCGAGTTTGGAGGTGAACGAAAACCGGGGGTCCACTGTAGTATATCGTATACACATCTGAAACTATGGGTAACTCATTTAAAAGGTCAAGTGATGGTAGATAACAACACTAGCCATTCTGATAGAAAGTTTCAACAACTCAGTCAATTAAGCAATTTGCCAGACTGGGTCACTCTTCTATATTTACATGACCTGATTAAAACTCATGGTCACACTTTGGCCAGACCTGCAGTTAGTTGGGTTAGCTGTGACACATGCACACTCAGGGGAAGGCTTTGTGAATTACTTAAAATAATTGCTAAAGTAACTTAGTGTCATCATTAGCGTTTATAAGTTATGTGGTACCAATGCAACTGTACATGGGAGTACATGAGAGAGTACATGCAAGTACATGGATAGTACATGGGCCGTACTGTGGGAATAATTGGGCATTGACGGGATCCTTGCAGTAACTGGGCACTGGCAGTACCGTTGCAGTAACTGGGCACTGACGGCACAGTGGGTGGTGTGTCGTCAAATCACCGTGGAAGTAACTGGAGCCTCACGGTACCGTGGGAGTAACTGTGACTCGGCCTTGAAGAGTGGCAGGGAGAGGGGGCGGGGGAAGGGGACGGGGGACCATCGCCTCTGGCTGCTTCCAGAGAGGGGGGTGGGGGACTGCCTCCCTTCCTGAACGTCCTTCGGCACCCTTCCCCCCACCACACAACCCCCAACACTGCCCCACACTCTGAAAGTCTTCTGAAAACACTTTCATCTAGGCCTGCCCTAGGCCTCCACATCACCCAACATCAGGCGTCAAGAGTCATGGGGCGTAGAGGGAGATGGGGAGGGAGAGAGATACTGCCGCAACATCACGCGCATACGCGCAAGAGTCGCCTCAAACACTTTCACTTTCCGACTCCTGGTTCGTGGCTCCGTACCAACACCGCCGATATTTCTCCGATGGCGGGTAAACTGGAGACCGATTTGTTGTCCCCAGAGCTGCAGGCGCCTCGGGAAAGAGTGACTAGGGACCTGTGTGTGAGGTAACAGGTGGGGGGTGCTGAGGTGTGTGTGTGTGGGGGGTGTTGCTGCACTTTCTTGAAGGCAGGAAAGTTGGGGGTGATCGGAGAGAGAGAGAAAGGGATTGTGGCGGGGCGGTGGTTGATGTGGGTCAGTCAGTGCTCGTGTCGGCAGTGGAGCACCCACACGCACGCTCACGCGCTCCACAGTGCCGCAGACAGTGCCAGCTTGGTGTATATGGGGCGTCGGGATATACACACACTGTGTCTGCTTCGTTAGGTAAACAGACAGGGCGGCGGCCACAGTGACTCCCCTTGCGGCACCACCAGGTAGCACTGGAAGCTGGGTCGTCCCATTCTAGTTTTCCCCCGTACATGGTGGAATTGTGGTGCAGTGGAGACTCCCGGAGCCTTTGTGATCACACGGGCATTCCTTCTGGTTCCCAGGAATCCAGGAATTATCAGTGATTTCGCGATAAAAGAATAAGACTTGGAGTGAGCTAGGAATGAGTGTTGCCGTGGCTAGTGTTGTGGTTGGCAGTGTTGTGGAGTGACGGTGTTGTTGTGTTGGTGGTGGTACAACAAGGATGCCAGCGCTCATAACTAAGATCCAGTCAGTCTGCTCTCTCTCTCCCCTCTCTCCTTCCTTCTCATCACCCCTCTCTCCCTTTCACTCCTCCCCTCGCTTACACCGGTCCATCTGTCCTCTTGTAGGAAGGTACTGCCGTTGTCTGGCTGCAGTGTGACCTTCACTGTTGCTTCACTGCTTCACAGTTAACTCTAGCTACTCTCTCTCTTCTCCCTTCCCTTTCTCTTTCTCCCTCTTCTCTTCTTCCTTTCCTTTCTCTTCTCCCATCAATTTATCTTTTCTCCCTTCCTCTTCTCTTCACCAACCTCTTCTTCCTTCCCTTTCTCTTTACTTTCCTCTTCTATTCTCCCATCCCTTCCTCTTTTCTCTTATCCTTCCTCTTCTCTTTTCCCCTTCCTTTTCTCTTTTCCCATTCCCCTTCTCTCTTCTCCCTTAATCTACTATCTTCTCCTTCTCTCTTTCCTCCACTGCCCCTCATCTTCCCTGTCAGCCTCTTCCATCAAAGCACCTCCTTCTTCCTTCCCTCCCTCCCTACCCTCTTACTTCCCTCACCTTTCGCCCAGCAAAGACCTTAACACTTTTCCTTCAACCTCTACACGCTCCCTCTAGTTCTCTCTCTTCCTTCCTCTTACACTCCCCTCCCTCTTTCTCCCCCCTCCTCTCGCTACGAGGATCATTAGCACCATCCTAGCAAGTGGGCGGACATCCTAGACACGAGAAGGGGTGATTCCTGACGCCCCAATCAATTCATAATTTGAGCACCTCAGCATCGACAGGTAAAGGTAAGATTATATTGCTTGATTTGGTATCTCTACCCTTCCCGACGTGAAGACTGGTGCTAAGACCTGACGTGAAGACTGGTGCTAGGACCTGACGTGAAGACTGGTGCTAGGACCTGACATGAAGGCTGGTACTAGTACTTGACGTGAAAGTTAGTACTAGTACCTAGAGTTGTACAAAGCTACTAGATTCCAAGTAAGAGATACAAGGATGGGTTAACTGCATGTTTCTAGACTGCATAACGACCCTCGACACAGTGCTGGAAGTGACCCACAGACTGACCAAAAAATAAAGAAATGAGGAAGTGTTGCAGTGAGACAGATGATCTGGTGAACAGAAGATGGTGTCAGTGTTGATATGTCAGTTGTTGTAACAGAGTGGTTGTCAGGTGTTGTAACAGTGTGGATGTGTCAGGTGTTGTAACAGTATGGATGTGTCAGGTGTTGCAACAGTGTGGGTGTCAGGTGTTGTAACAGTGTGGATGTGTCAGGTGTTGTAACAGTGTGGATATGTCAGGTGTTGTAACAGTGTGGTTGTGTCAGGTGTTGTAACAGTGTGGATATGTCAGGTGTTGTAACAGTGTGGATATGTCAGGTGTTGTAACAGTGTGGATGTCAGGTGTTGTAACAGTGTTGATGTGTCAGGTGTTGTAACAGTGTTGGTGTGTCAGGTGTTGTAACAGTGTTGGTGTGTCAGGTGTTGTAACAGTGTGGATATGTCAGGTGTTGTAACAGTGTGGATGTGTCAGGTGTTGTAACAGTGTGGATGTGTCAGGTGTTGTAACAGTGTGGATGTGTCAGGTGTTGTAACATTGTGGATGTCTGATGTGTTGTAACAGTGTGGATGTGTCAGGTGTTGTAACAGTGTAGGTGTGTCAGGTGTTGTAACAGTGTGGATGTGTCAGGTGTTGTAACAGTGTAGGTGTGTCAGGTGTTGTAACAGTGTGGATGTCTGATGTGTTGTAACAGTGTGGGTGTCAGGTATTGTAACAGTATAGGTGTGTCAGAGGTTGTAACAGTGTGGATGTGTCAGGTGTTGTTACAGTGTGGATGTGTCAGGTGTTGTAACAGTGTGGGTGTCAGGTGTTGTAACAGTGTGGGTGTCAGGTGTTGTAACAGTGTGGGTGTAAGTTGTTGTAACAGTGTGGGTGTCAGGTGTTGTAACAGTGTGGATGTGTCAGGTGTTGTAACATTGTGGATGTCTGATGTGTTGTAACAGTGTGGATGTGTCAGGTGTTGTAACAGTGTAGGTG
Source organism: Cherax destructor (assembly GCA_009830355.1). Classification (NCBI taxonomy): domain Eukaryota; kingdom Metazoa; phylum Arthropoda; class Malacostraca; order Decapoda; family Parastacidae; genus Cherax; species Cherax destructor. Next base: position 19,355 of record WNWK01003356.1, on the reverse strand, counting down.
TGTCAGGTGTTGTAACAGTGTGGATGTGTCAGGTGTTGTAACAGTGTAGGTGTGTCAGGTGTTGTAACAGTGTGGATGTCTGATGTGTTGTAACAGTGTGGGTGTCAGGTATTGTAACAGTATAGGTGTGTCAAATGTTGTAACAGTGTGGATGTGTCAGGTGTTGTAACAGTGTGGGTGTCAGGTGTTGTAACAGTGTGGATGTGTCAGGTGTTGTAACAGTGTAGGTGTGTCAGGTGTTGTAACAGTGTGGATGTGTCAGGTGTTGTAACAGTGTAGGTGTGTCAGGTGTTGTAACAGTGTGGATGTGTCAGGTGTTGTAACAGTGTTGGTGTGTCAGGTGTTGTAACAGTGTTGGCGTGTCAGATGTAACAGTGTTGATGTGTCAGGTGTTGTAACAGTGTGGGTGTCAGGTATTGTAACAGTGTAGGTGTGTCAGGTGCTGTAACAGTGTGGGTGTCAGGTGTTGTAACAGTGTTGATGTGTCAGGTGTTGTAACAGTGTGGGTGTCAGGTGTTGTAACAGTGTGGGTGTGTCAGGTGTTGTAACAGTGTGGATGTGTCAGGTGTTGTAACAGTGTGGATGTGTCAGGTGTTGTAACAGTGTGATTGTGTCAGGTGTTGTAACAGTGTGGATGTGTCAGGTGTTGTAACAGTGTGGGTGTGTCAAGTGTTGTAACAGTGTGGATGTGTCAGGTGTTGTAACAGTGTGATTGTGTCAGGTGTTGTAACAGTGTGGATGTGTCAGGTGTTGTAACAGTGTGGGTGTGTCAGGTGTTGTGAGAGTGTAGGTGTGTCAGGTGTTGATAGGATGACAAGCCTGGTGTCTCAAGGTTGCTGGCAGACACAGTGCCTGTGTCACCAACACATGAGTGGTGCCACTATGGTCGACGCACATGTAACAAGGATTGCGCACCATGCTCAGCTACCCAGACGAGTGAATGAGGAATGAGCATAAAAAACGTAGGCATGAACACATCATTCCTACATAGCAGCAGGTAGGTAGGTATGGGTTGTCAGGAAACAGGACAAGTGTTTCCTGACGCGGGTCTTAGTCATATGATGACCCACAGCTGAAGATTTTGGTCATCTGACCGAGGCCTTCCGCTGGTCCACTGGGACCTACTTGGCAGGTCGTTCTCCAGTCAAGATGGCTGCTGGAGCTTAGTGTGAGCAGTATCATGCTTCTCGGCCAGGGATGGAGAAGACCGGAGGCAGAGTACAGGCTGACAGGAAGAGAAAAAAAACAGAGAGTGAATGAAAAGATGATAAAGGGACGTGAAGAGCGAAATGTAGATAACGAAACAAAGGTTTCTTTAACCCACAATGTTTTACTACTGTGCTTTTATTACACACACACACACACACACACACAAGAAAATGCAAAGGTTTGCGACAAGGTTAGTGCCACAACTCAGGGGTCTGTCCTATGAAGAAAGGTTGAGGGAAATATGACTAACAACACTGGAGGAAAGAAGGGTCAGAGGAGACATGATAACGACATACAAAATACTGCGGGGAATCGACAAGGTAGACAGGGACAGGATGTTCCAGAGAGGGAACACAGAAACAAGGGGACACAACTGGAAGCTGAAGACTCAGATGAGTCAAAGGGATGTTAGGAAGCATTTCTTCAGCCACAGAGTAGTCAGGAAGTGGAATAGTCTAGAGAAAGATATAGTGGAGGCAGGAACCATACATAGTTTTAAGACGAGGTATGATAGAGCTCATGGAGCAGGGAGAGCAGAGACCCAGTAGCGGACAGCGAAGAGGCGGGGCCAGGAGCTGAGTCTCGACCCCTGCAACCACAATTAGGTGAGTTAGGTGAATTAGGTGAGTACACATACAAAAGAGAGAGACAAACAGAGAGATCTAGTTAAACTTATATGTTAATCATCGTAATTTTTATGAAGACAAACAAACACAACAAACACCGTTGACTGTGTTTGTTGACTCATGTGTTTGACGCAGACAGTGGCATCCCACAGCGTCTTTTAAGGGCGGAAAAGACACTCATTTTCAAATTAAAATGTTTATTTCCTTGCAAAATTTACAATGTGTGTTTTACATGTTATAAGATATTATTTACAAAGAAGGCCACTAGTAGGCATAGGCAAGTCTTCGTGGTGATTACGCCTCTATGCAGTGTGTGTCTCGGTGCATATACACAGAGAGGTGTATGCCTCTCAGTGTATATACACTGACAGTTTTTATTAATAGCTGGTTTAGGTATTAAAGTATTCTTGACTGGTGGTGAGCAGGTGACCCTCGTTTAGTAGATAGGCTTTAAACCCCATTAACCAAGCATGATGTATATGTGTATATCTCAGGTAATACACTGTCAGAGGTGTTTTGTGGTATATATACACTGAGAAGTGTGTATTAGTGTATAAAGTTAGAGGTTTGTGTTTCCTTGTGTATACACAAGGAGAGGCTTTCAACTTTGAGTGTATATGAATACTAGGAAGTGTTTATCCTAGTATACATAGTATACAGTATATATATATACCGAGAGATGTGTATCTCTCAGTGTATATACACCGAGAGATGTATATACATCGAGAGGTGTGTATGTCTCTGTATATATACGCAGAGAGGTGTGTATGTCTCAGTGTATATAAACTAAAACTTTACTCTGATCATTATTAATGGTAATATTAAAACGTTCTCAGTATGGTCGTACGAGTGAACTGGGTCATTTAACGACCCTCGTGTAGGCTCAAGATTCTCAACCTCAAGGCTCAAGATTCTCAACTAGGTAAGTCTTCTCTCAATCCCACAGAAGCTCTAGTCTATGACTTGAGCATTGACTAAAGTTTAGGGATTCTGTCTGTGGGTGGAATTCACAGTCCTGTCAGTGTGATGACGTGTGACAGATATATCTATCACTCTGCTGACCCGTGACAGATATAGATATATGTCATTCCTTTCTTTCAAAGAACACAGTAAGATAAAAGACAGCCAGGAGGATGAGGGAGTGGATAATGAGAACTGTCAAAACAAGGGATATAATGCCATTAGTAACACGTTTCAAGTCGCTAGTGCTCCCCCATTTGGAATATTGCTCAGTGTTGACGACCCCGTCCGGGGCAGGATAAATATCAGAGCTGGAACAAATACATAGATAGTTTACAGCAAACACAGCCAGTAAAGTATTTAAATCACTGGGAACGCCTTAAAGGCTTATATATGTACTGACTGGAGCGGAGAAGAGAGATACATGATAATATATACCTGGAAAGTACTCGAGGGCCTGGTCCCAATCTGCACACTGCCATAACAACATACTGGAGTGGGAGTTATAGGAGGAAGTGCAAAATAAACCCAGTGAAAAGCACGGGCGCCGTAAGCACAATAAGGGAACACTGTATCAACATCCGGGGTCCCAGACTATTCAACATCTTACCAGAAGATATCCGAAACACGGCTGGAACCAGTGTAGAAACCTTCAAGAGGAAACTGGACAAATATCTTCACCAGGTGCCAGATCAACCAGGCTGTGATGGATATGTGGGGCAGCGGGCCTCCAGCAGCAAGTCTGGTTGACCAGGCTAGCACTAGACGAGCCTGGCCCATGGCCGGGCTACGAGAGTAGCAAGACTCTCGATACTCATCAAAGGTAAGGTAAAGGTACACCGCTGACCTGTGATAGATATAGATATCTATCGCTCCGCTGACTCGTGATAGATATCGATAGATGTGACGTCACAGTTCTCGCTACGTCATAATTCTGTTACATAATTTTTTTTTTTTTTGTAAGATTTTCTTACTATTGTTACGTGAGAGTGAGTATGTGTGTGAGTGAATGAGTGAGCGAGTGAGTGTGTGAGTGAGTGAGTGAGTGAGTGAGCGAGTGAGTGTGTGAGTGAGTGAGCGAGTGTGTGAGTGATTGAGTGAGCGAGTGAGTGAGTGAGCGAGTGAGTGTGTGAGTGAGCGAGTGAGTGAGTGAGTGAGCGAGTGTGTGAGTGAGCGAGTGAGCGAGTTAGTGAGCTAGTGAGTGAGTGAGTGAGCGAGTGAGTGAGTGAGTGTGTGAGTGAGTGAGCGAGTGAGTGAGTGAGCGAGTGTGTGAGTGAGCGAGTGAGCGAGTTAGTGAGCTAGTGAGTGAGTGAGTGAGCGAGCGAGTGAGTGAGTGAGTGAGCGAGTGTGTGAGTGAGCGAGTGAGCGAGTTAGTGAGCTAGTGAGTGAGTGAGCGAGTGAGTGAGTGAGCGAGTGAGTGTGTGAGTGAGCGAGTGAGCGAGTGAGCGAGTGAGTGAGCGAGTGAGTGAGTGAGCGAGTGAGCGAGTGAGCGAGTGAGCGAGTGAGTGAGTGAGCGAGTGAGTGAGTGAGCGAGTGAGTGAGTGAGCGAGTGAGTGAGTGAGCGAGTGAGTGAATAGGAAGTACTTCTTCAGTCACGGAGTTGTCAGGAAGTGGAACAATCTGGAGAGTGATGTAGTGGAGGCAGGATCCATACATAGCTTTAAGAAGAGGTACAATAGCTCCTGAAGCAGGGATAGTGTGGACCTAGTAGCGACCAGTGAAGAGGCGGGGCCAGGAGCTGTGACTCGACCCCTGCATCAACAATTAGGCGAGTACACACACACACACACACACACACACACCACAGGGGCCAGGAGCTATGAATCGACCCCTGCAACCACAAATAGGTGAGCACACACACACACAAAATGTTTACTTTCTCCTCCAGATTCATAACTGCTGAACTTTCCCTCAGTTGACCTTCCTCTTGATCCTTCCTCTCTCCCTTTTCCTTGTTTCCTCTCTCCCTCCGTCTTGTTTCCTCTCTCCCTCTTCCTTGTTTCCTCTCTCCCTCCGTCTTGTTTCCTCTCTCCCTCTTCCTTGTTTCCTCTCTCCCTCTTCCTTGTTTCCTCTCTCCCTTTTTCTTGTTTCCTCTCTCCTTCTTTCTTGTTTCCTCTCTCCCTTTTCTTGTTTCCTCTCTCCCTCTTTCTTGTTTCCTCTCTCCCTCTTTCTTGTTTCCTCTCTCCTTCTTTCTTGTTTCATCTCTCCCTCTTCCTTGTTTCCTCTCTCCCTCTTCCTTGTTTCCTCTCTCCCTCTTTCTTGTTTCCTCTCTCCTTCTTTCTTGTTTCATCTCTCCCTCTTCTTGTTTCCTCTCTCCCTCTTCCTTGTTTCCTCTCTCCCTCTTCCTTGTTTCCTCTCTCCTTCTTTCTTGTTTACTCTCTCCCTTTTTCTTGTTTCCTCTCTCCCTCTTTCTTGTTTCCTCTCTCCCTTTTCCTTGTTTCCTCTCTCCTCTTCTTGTTTCCTCTCTCCCTCTTCCTTGTTCTCCCCCCTTCCTTGTTTCCTCTCTCCTTCTTGTTTCTCTCTCCCTCTTTCTTGTTTCCTCTCTCCCTCTTCTTGTTTCCTCTCTCCCTCTTTCTTGTTTCCTCTCTCCTTCTTTCTTGTTTCCTCTTCCCTTTTCCTTGTTTCTCTCTCCTCTTCTTGTTCCTCTCTCCTTCTTGTTTCATCTCTCTCCCTCTTCCTTGTTTCCTCTCTCCCTTTCCTTCTCCTTGTTTCCTCTCTCCCTCTTCCTTGTTTCCTCTCTCCTTCTCTTTCTTGTTTCCTCTTCTCCTTCTTTCTTGTTTCCTCTCTCCCTTCTTGTTTCCTCTCTCCCTTTTTCTTGTTTCCTCTCTCCCTCTTTCTTGTTTCCTCTCTTTTTCCTTTCCTTTCTTGTTTCCTCTCTCCCTTTTCTTGTTTCCTCTCTCCCTTTTCTTGTTTCCTCTCTCCCTCTTTCTTGTTTCCTCTCTCCCTCTTTCTTGTTTCCTCTCTCCTCTTTCTTGTTTCCTCTCCTCCTTCTTCCTTGTTTCCTCTCTCCTTCTTTCTTGTTTCCTCTCTCCTTCTTCCTTGTTTCCTCTCTCCCTCTTTCTTGTTTCCTCTCTCCCTCTTTCTTGTTTCCTCTCTCCCTTTTTCTTGTTTCCTCTCTCCCTCTTTCTTGTTTCCCTCTCCCTTTTCTTGTTTCCTCTCTCCTCTTTTTCCTTTGATTCTTCTTCCCTCTTTTCTTGTTTCCTCTCTCCCTCTTCCTTGTTTCCTCTCTCTTCCTTTTCCTCTTCTTTTTGTTTCCTCTCTCCTTCTTTCTTGTTTCCTCTCTCCCTCTTTCTTGTTTCCTCTCTCCCTCTTTCTTGTTTCCTCTCTCCCTTTTTCTTGTTTCCTCTCTCCCTCTTTCTTGTTTCCTCTCTCCCTCTTTCTTGTTTCCTCTCTCCCTTTTTCTTGTTTCCTCTCTCCCTCTTTCTTGTTTCCTCTCTCCCTCTTTCTTGTTTCCTCTCTCCTTTTTCTTGTTTCCTCTCTCCCTCTTCCTTGTTTCCTCTCTCCCTCTTTCTTGTTTCCTCTCTCCTTCTTTCTTGTTTCATCTCTCCCTCTTCCTTGTTTCCTCTCTCCCTCTTCCTTGTTTCCTCTCTCCCTCTTTCTTGTTTCCTCTCTCCCTCTTTCTTGTTTCCTCTCTCCCTTTTTCTTGTTTCCTCTCTCCCTTTTTCTTGTTTCATCTCTCCCTCTTTCTTGTTTCCTCTCTCCCTTTTTCTTGTTTCCTCTCTCCCTCTTTCTTGTTTCCTCTCTTCCTTTTTCTTGTTTCCTCTCTCCCTCTTTCTTGTTTCCTCTCTCCCTCTTCCTTGTTTCCTCTCTCCCTCTTTCTTGTTTCGTCTCTCCCTCTTCCTTGTTTCCTCTCTCTCTCCCTTGTTACCTGTCTCCGCCTCCCTTGCTTCCTCTCTGCTACATTTCCTGTCTTCTAGTTCCTTTCTCTTCCTCCCTCCCGCTTTCTCTCCATCACAGTTTCCATGCTTCCTGCATTCCACAAATTTCTTCCTTCTCACTTCCTTCCCTTCTTTTCTATACTCTCTCTTCCTGTCTCCCTCCCTCTTTCCCTCCCTCTTTCCCTCCCTATCTCTCTTCCTTTTCACTTCTCCCTCCCTCCCTCCTGCCCTCCCTAAATCTCTCTCCATCCCTCTCTCTTCCTCAGTCCCTCCTTTTCTCCATCCCTCTCTCTCTCTCTCCCTCCCATTTAGTTCTCTTATTGTTCGCTATTGTGAGTGGAACATGTACTCACCTATTTGTGGTTACAGGGGTCGATTCATAGCTCCTGGCCCCGCCTCTTCACTGATTGTTACTAGGTCCTCTCTCTCCCTGCTCCATGAGCTTTATCATACCTCGTCTTAAAACTATGTATGGTTCCTGCCTCCACTATATCTTTCTCTAGACTATTCCACTTCCTGACTACTCTGTGGCTGAAGAAATGCTTCCTAACATCTCTTTGACTCATCTGAGTCTTCAGCTTCCAGTTGTGTCCCCTTGTTTCTGTGTTCCCTCTCTGGAACATCCTGTTACTGTCTACCTTGTCGATTCCCCGCAGTATTTTGTATGTCGTTATCATGTCTCCTCTGACCTTTCTTTCCTCCAGTGTTGTTAGTCCTATTTCGCTCAACCTTTCTTCATAGGACAGACCCCTGAGTTGTGGCACTAACCTTGTCGCAAACCTTTGTACTTTCTCTAGTTTCTTGACGTGCTTGACCAGGTGTGGGTTCCAGACTGGTGCTGCATATTCTAGTATGTGCCTGACGTACACGGTGTATGTGTACGTGTATGTGTGTATGTGTGTGTATGTATGTATGTGTGTGTGTATGTATGTGTGTGTGTGTGTGTCAGCATCAGTTAGACATGATCATTCCTGGTTCTTGTTACTCTGGGTAACAAGGGAGAGCCTTGTGTCGTTAGCATGTAATCAGTGCTTGTAGTGACCTGGTAGAACTGTGTAGTGTTTGTGAGTGGTATTGTGGTTGTTGTGGTGATGGTATTGTGGTTGTTATGGTGATGATATTGTGATTGTTGTATTGATGGTATTGTGGTTGTTGTGGTGATGGTATTGTTGTTGTTATGGTGATTGGGGGTTAATTTGGTAATTTGATTTTGGCTGTTGTTGTGGTTGTGCTGGTGGTTGTTGTGATGGTAGTTGTGCTGGTGGTTGTTGTGATGGTAGTTGTGTTGGTGGTTGTTGTGATGGTAGTTGTGTTGGTGGTTGTTGTGATGGTAGTTGTGTTGGTGGTTGTTGTGATGGTAGTTGTGTTGGTGGTTGTTGTGATGGTAGTTGTGTTGGTGGTTGTTGTGATGGTAGTTGTGCTGGTGGTTGTTGTGATGGTAGTTGTGCTGGTGGTTGTTGTGATGGTAGTTGTGTTGGTGGTTGTTGTGATGGTAGTTGTGTTGGTGGTTGTTGTGATGGTAGTTGTGCTGGTGGTTGTTGTGATGGTAGTTGTGCTGGTGGTTGTTGTGATGGTAGTTGTGTTGGTGGTTGTTGTGATGGTAGTTGTGTTGGTGGTTGTTGTGATGGTAGTTGTGTTGGTGGTTGTTGTGATGGTAGTTGTGTTGGTGGTTGTTGTGATGGTAGTTGTGTTGGTGGTTGTGTGATGGTAGTTGTGTTGGTGGTTGTTGTGATGGTAGTTGTGTTGGTGGTTGTTGTGATGGTAGTTGTGTTGGTGGTTGTTGTGATGGTAGTTGTGTTGGTGGTTGTTGTGATGGTAGTTGTGTTGGTGGTTGTTGTGATGGTAGTTGGTGGTGGTTTTGTGATGGTAGTTGTGTTGGTGGTTGTTGTGATGGTAGTTGTGTGGTGGTTGTTGTGATGGTAGTTGTGTTGGTGGTTGTTGTGATGGTAGTTGTGTTGGTGGTTGTTGTGATGGTAGTTGTGTGGTGGTTGTTGTGATGGTAGTTGTGTTGGTGGTTGTTGTGATGGTAGTTGTGTGGTGGTTGTTGTGATGGTAGTTGTGTTGGTGGTTGTTGTGATGGAGTTGTGTTGGTGGTGTTGTGATGGTAGTTGTGTTGGTGGTTGTTGTGATGGTAGTTGTGTTGTGGTTGTTGATGGTAGTTGGTTGGTGGTTGTTGTGATGGTAGTTGTGTTGGTGGTTGTTGTGATGGTAGTTGTGTTGGTGGTTGTTGTGATGGTAGTTGTGTTGGTGGTTGTTGGATGGTAGTTGTGTTGGTGGTTGTTGTGATGGTATTGTGTTGGTGGTTGTGTGATGGTAGTTGTGTGGTGGTTGTTGTGATGGTAGTTGTGTTGGTGGTTGTGTGATGGTAGTTGTGTTGGTGGTTGTTGTGATGGTAGTTGTGTGGTGGTTGTTGGATGGTAGTTGTGTTGGTGGTTGTTGTGATGGTAGTTGTGTTGGTGGTTGTTGATGGTAGTTGTGTTGGTGGTTGTTGTGATGGTAGTTGTGTTGGTGGTTGTTGTGATGGTAGTTGTGTTGGTGGTTGTGTGATGGTAGTGTGTTGGTGGTTGTTGTGATGGTAGTTGTGTTGGTGGTTGTTGTGATGGTAGTTGTGTTGGTGGTTGTTGTGATGGAGTTGTTGGTGGTTGTTGTGATGGTAGTGTGTTGGTGGTTGTTGTGATGGTAGTTGTGTTGGTGGTTGTGTGATGGTAGTGGTGGTGGTTGTGTGATGGTAGTGTTGGTGGTTGTTGTGATGGTAGTTGTGTGGTGGTTGTGTGATGGTAGTTGTGTTGGTGGTTGTTGATGGTAGTTGTGTGGTGGTTGTGTGATGGTAGTTGTGTTGGTGGTGTTGTGATGGTAGTTGTGGTGGTTGTTGTGATGGTAGTTGTGTTGTGGTTGTTGTGATGGTAGTTGTGTGGTGGTTGTGATGGTAGTGTGTTGGTGGTTGGATTAGTTGTGTGTGGTTGTTGATGGTAGTGTTGTGGTTTGAGGAGTTGTGCTGGTGGTTGTTGTGATGGTAGTTGTGTGGTGGTTGTGATGGTAGTTGTGCTGGTGTTGTTGTGATGGTATTGTGTTGTGGTTGTGTGATGGTAGTTGTGTGGTGGTTGTTGTGATGGTATGTTGGTGGTTGTGATGGTTGTGCTTGGTTGGTGATGGTAGTTGTGTTGGTGGTTGTTGGATGGTAGTTGTGTGGTGGTTGTTGTGATGGTAGTTGTGTTGGTGGTTGTTGGATGGTAGTTGTGTGGTGGTTGTTGTGATGGTGTGTGTTGGTGGTTGTGTATGGTGTTGTGCTGGTGGTTGTTGTGATGGTAGTTGTGTTGGTGGTTGTTGTGATGGTAGTTGTGTGGTGGTTGTTGTGATGGTAGTTGTGTTGGTGGTTGTTTGATGGTAGTTGTGTTGGTGGTTGTTGGATGGTAGTTGTGTTGTGGTTGTTTGATGGAGTTGTGTGGTGGTTGTTGTGATGGTAGTTGTGTTGGTGGTTGTTGTGATGGTAGTTTGTGGTGGTTTGTGATGGTATTTGTTGGTGGTTGTTTGATGGTAGTTTGTGGTGGTTGTTGTGATGGTAGTTGTGTGGTGGTTGTGTGATGGTAGTTGTGCTGGTGGTTGTTTGATGGTAGTTGTGTTGGTGGTTGTTGTGATGGTAGTTGTGTTGGTGGTTGTTGTGATGGTAGTTGTGTTGGTGTTGTTGTGATGGTGTTGTGCTGGTGGTTGTTGTGATGGTAGTTGTGTTGGTGGTTGTTGTGATGGTAGTTGTGTTGGTGGTTGTTGTGATGGTAGTTGTGTTGGTGGTTGTTGTGATGGTAGTTTGTTGGTGGTTGTTGTGATGGTAGTTGTGTTGGTGGTTGTTGTGATGGTAGTTGTGTTGGTGGTTGTTGATGGTAGTTGTGTTGGTGGTTGTTGTGATGGTAGTTGTGTGGTGGTTGTTGTGATGGTAGTTGTGTTGGTGGTTGTTGTGATGGTAGTTGTGTTGGTGGTTGTTGTGATGGTAGTTGTGTTGGTGGTTGTTGTGATGGAGTTGGTGGGGTGTTGTGATGGTAGTTGTGTTGGTGGTTGTTGTGATGGTAGTTGTGTTGGTGGTTGTTGTGATGGTAGTTGTGTTGGTGGTTGTTGTGATGGTAGTTGTGTGGTGGTTGTTGTGATGGTAGTTGTGTTGGTGGTTGTTGTGATGGTAGTTGTGTTGGTGGTTGTTGTGATGGTAGTTGTGTTGGTGGTTGTTGTGATGGTAGTTGTGTTGGTGGTTGTTGTGATGGTAGTTGTGTTGGTGGTTGTTGTGATGGTAGTTGTGTTGGTGGTTGTTGTGATGGTAGTTGTGTTGGTGGTTGTTGTGATGGTAGTTGTGTTGGTGGTTGTTGTGATGGTAGTTGTGTTGGTGGTTGTTGTGATGGTAGTTGTGTTGGTGGTTGTTGTGATGGTAGTTGTGTTGGTGGTTGTTGTGATGGTAGTTGTGCTGGTGGTTGTTGTGATGGTTGTTGTTGTACTAGTATTACACTATTACGGACGTCGCAAAGCCAGTGTTTGTACAAGTGTCGTAGGACACAGCCAGAGTCAGCAAGTGTCGTAGGACACAGCCAGAGTCAGCAAGTGTCGCAGGACACAGCCAGAGTCAGCAAGTGTCGCAGGACACAGCCAGAGTCAGCAAGTGTCGTAGGACACAGCCAGAGTCAGCAAGTGTCGTAGGACACAGCCAGAGTCAGCAAGTGTCGCAGGACACAGCCAGAGTCAGCAAGTGTCGCAGGACACAGCCAGAGTCAGCAAGTGTCGTAGGACACAGCCAGAGTCAGCAAGTGTCGTAGGACACAGCCAGAGTCAGCAAGTGTCGCAGGACACAGCCAGAGTCAGCAAGTGTCGCAGGACACAGCCAGAGTCAGCAAGTGTCGTAGGACACAGCCAGAGTCAGCAAGTGTCGCAGGACACAGCCAGAGTCAGCAAGTATCGCAGGACACAGCCAGAGTCAGTAAGTGTCGCAGGACACAGCCAGAGTCAGCAAGTGTCGCAGGACATAGTAAGAGTCAGCAAGTGTCGTAGGACACAGCCAGAGTCAGCAAGTGTCGCAGGACACAGCCAGAGTCAGCAAGTGTCGCAGGACACAGCCAGAGTCAGCAAGTATCGCAGGACACAGCCAGAGTCAGCAAGTATCGCAGGACACAGCCAGAGTCAGCAAGTATCGCAGGACACAGCCAGAGTCAGCAAGTACGCAGGACACAGCCAGAGTCACCAAGTATCGAGGACACAGCCAGAGTCAGCAAGTGTCGCAGGACACAGCCAGAGTCAGCAAGTATCGTAGGACACAGCCAGAGTCAGCAAGTGTCGTAGGACACAGCCAGAGTCAGCAAGTATCGTAGGACACAGCCAGAGTCAGCAAGTATCGTAGGACACAGCCAGAGTCAGCAAGTATCGTAGGACACAGCCAGAGTCAGCAAGTATCGTAGGACACAGCCAGAGTCAGCAAGTATCGTAGGACACAGCCAGAGTCAGCAAGTGTCGTAGGACACAGCCAGAGTCAGCAAGTGTCGCAGGACACAGCCAGAGTCAGCAAGTGTCGCAGGACACAGCCAGAGTCAGCAAGTATCGCAGGACACAGCCAGAGTCACCAAGTATCGCAGGACACAGCCAGAGTCAGCAAGTATCGCAGGACACAGCCAGAGTCAGCAAGTATCGTAGGACACAGCCAGAGTCAGCAAGTATCGTAGGACACAGCCAGAGTCAGCAAGTGTCGTAGGACACAGCCAGAGTCAGCAAGGTGATCCTCTCCTATTTTTAACACGGGATATATTTCAGTTTAACGTTCATCCATGAATGTCTGATCTAAATGCTCCATAAGAATGATTTTCAGCTTGGGTGGCTTGCACGAGGCTTTGGAAAATATATCACAGAGTGCCAAGCCAGCCTGCAGGAGTGGTCAGGCAGGTGTAAGGTCGGAAAAGCCAGTGAATGAGAGAGAAGACCGGAAACGGAATACAGATTGGTTGGACAGAAACCACAAGTCTGAGAGACCTGTACAAGGATCTTGGGGTCAGCGTGTGACCAAAAACAAACATCAGACCAGTTACACCGTGACGCCGCACGCGCGGCTGGCGCGCTACACAACGGCATTCAGACACTTCAACAAATAGTCCTTCTTAACACTGTATACAGTAATGTGACGTAGGTGAGACTCATGAAAGAGTATACCGCGCCAGTAGTAGTACTTGTACATGTACAAGTACATGTACAAGGTATACAGTCCTAGTTGACATCAATGACATACTACTGTATAGAAAGCCACTTGTTATGCTGAGCATTTCGGGCAAATTAAGTCAATTTTGTTCCCAGGATGCGACCCACACCAGTCAACTAACACCCAGGTACCTATTTTACTGATAGGTGAATATGGACAGCAGGTGTCTTAAGGAAACACGTTCTAATGTTTTGCAGCCGTACCGGGAAATCGATCCCCGGACGTCAGTGTGTGAGAAATTATCTCTAGAATCACGACAAACTGCAGGACTTCGCAAGGAATGTAACCTTGGAGCTGAGAGGAATGTAACCTTGGAGCTGAGAGGAATGTAACCTTGGAGCTGAGAGGAATGATCCATGAAGAAACACTGATTTATCTAAAGCTTATGACACTGGAAGTAAGAAGAACCAGGGGAGACGTGATTACGACGTACAAGATACTCATAAATAGTGAATATGACAATGGTATAAGTAAGATATATGTGTCCAACAGTTAGGTATCTTTTGTACCGAAACGTTTCGCCTACACAGTAGGCTTCTTCAGTCAAGTACAGAGGAGGCAGCAGAAGCAGTAAAGATGTGAAGACGAGGTAATCAGTCCATCACCCTTGAATACGGAGTTCTGAGGTGGTCAGTCCCTCAACTGAGGGACTGACCACCTCGTTTCGGTATAAAGATACCCAGCTGATGCACATGTATCTTACTTATTATACTCATTGAACTTGATGCAGCAGTAACAGAATGTCTGAGAAGAGGAGACGAGGAAGAAGAGAGATATAGATGGACTTAGAAGAGATGAAGAAGTCACAGAGGAGTCTGGAAGTGCTCCAGACCGAGGCTGGTTAGGAAGGGTAACGATTCCGAGGAAGGAAGTTTATACACAGTGTCAAGAATAAGTATAAATGGGTCCAGGAGGCCAGGAATAGTGTATGTTACCCTTCATGAGCCAGGAGGCAAGACTCAAACCCCGCAGCATCAAATAGGAAAGCAATTATACACACACACACACACACACACACACTCATACACAGACACACACACACACACACACACACATAGACAAACATAGCTTTCAGAAGAGATAAGATAAAGCTCATAGAGCAAGGAAAGAGTGGACCTAGCAGCGACCAGCGAAGAGGCGGGGCCAGGAGCTGTAAGTCGACCCCTGCAGCCACAAATAGGTGAGTACACACAGAGAGACCAAACAAAGCACTCTGTCCAGCAGTGTAGCCACCCCAGAGACGGATCTATGGTCTGGCAGTCACTTGGTATATGTCAACACTGATGGAACACAGTAGCCGGATGTGAAAGGAATGTTTACCACTTAGTTCTGGCATCACTGCGTTTAAAACGGCAGTTCAGGCATCACTTCTATTACCACTTTCTTGCCCAGAAGACAATCCAAAACGAGAAAAAAAAGTATACAGAGCAGGAGAGCTTTGTCTAGGCATACATCCCCACCATCAGAA